>SDVV010006164.1:0-18647 GCA_016164225.1 Gammarus roeselii
TATATATAAATGTATAATTTACAATTTAAAGCTTCACAGTAATAATTATAGAGTCAATGTAGAAAAGTAAAAAGCACTCTTAACAAGTGTGATGAGTACTATTGCTCAAGAGGTGCGTGCCAGACTAGATTTATATCTGCTTTGTGTATAATCAAAATGAATACACCATTATAGGTAACAGCAAAAAATAGGCTTGCAATGAATTGCCTTAGAAGGTGAAACAAGTGTCATGCAGAGCATTGGGGGACGCTGATGCTGGGTGGGGTAGGTGGTTGTCCAATTATTTTGAGAACAAGAAATCGTTCTGGAAAGGTGAGAAGAAGAAGGAGGAGACAGAGGAAGAAGGTGGTGAACAGCTGGGTGTTGTTGAAGGGTAGTGATAAATGGAAGAGGTAGGCTAAGTATTTTGAGAAGTTGTTGGATGTTGAGGATGTGTCAGAGAGGCTAACATTGTTGCTGTGGGGGTGTGCATGGATGCCGGTTTGGGAGCTAAAATTGTTACAGGCATTACAAGGAAGAAATGCATGAGGCAGAGGAGATGGTGATAGCAGGGGAGGGCCCTAGTTTGGACAGCATTGCAACTGAGGGCCTAAAGAGAAGTGGATTAATGTTTGGGCTACTAAATCTGTGTTTAGTGTGTGTGGAGCATGGTATGGATAGTGTGGGGCAGTGCTTGCAATACTCTGCTATTTGAGGGCAAAAGAGATAAAAAGGAATACAGCAACTTAAAATTGAATCAGCTTGTTGTGAGAGTTTGGTAAGTTGTACTACAAAGAGGAATGCTTCAACTCAGAAGGGTTTCAGTTTCTTGTGTGAGGTGGGCAAGTTGAACAGGAGAGTGTTAATCAAGAGGAAGAGTGATTGTATGGATGGTGCAATTGGTGGAGAGCAGTGTGGCTTTAGAAGTAGTTGAGTAGGTGCTGTTCAAAAATTTTCAGTTAGATGAGCCTGTGAGAAGTAGCTACCTTGCTAAGGGAAGGATGTGTTTTGGGCCACCGTGAATCAGGAACGAGCATGTGGCAGATTCAAGAAGAAAGCATTGTAGAGGTTGTAACATTTGTATGAAGTGGGTGGAATTTTGTTTAAAAGTCTTGAGTTTCTATGTTGGCTGAAAAACATGTGCCAGGGTAGGGAGAGAGAGTTGAATGTCCAGAAGGAGTAACTAATTTAGTGCTGTGATCTCTTCAATATTGAAATTTTCTCATACTAACAACTTTCTTCAGGAAAAAAGACACTCCAGGTTAAAGATTCTATTAATTTTGCTAGGAAAGGGGCCTTCGGCAAGGATCCTCCTGGAAGCAACATTGAAAGTCTGCACTATTCCTCCCAGGAAAGCAGTCGTGCAATAAATACTTCAGCGTCGCTCCTTAATGGAATGGAAGACAGCAACAAGTCTGAACCTGATAGCAGTGTCGTTCCCCCAAGCACATCTATGCCCACATCAGCTAGCCACTTGGCCTCTGTACTTCCTTTGAACAGTCAAATTAATGAATTCAATATTAAAGCAAGTCACTTGAAAACGATTGCTAAATCAAAAGATAGTCCTTCGTCAAAGTCCAGTTCAAATACCAGCTTTAACAGAATGTGTTTTTTCATGCCTACGGAATTGGCCAAAACAACAGTTGACGAAAGTGATGAAGAAAGAAATGATGTGGAAGATGATGAGGGAGATGATTTTGACGAGAGCATAATCAGTCCTACACCTTGCCCGTCTGTCACAACTAGTCTTTTCCATAAAAGCATCAAGACAGCAGTTGGTTGTGGGATACCAAATGCTCTGGACCGGTTATCCCTGTCACCGGCTGCTGGACTATCAACACCGAAGGCTGCTGGTAAGTAGCTACTGTACCAACCTCTACTGGTCTAGCCAATTGCTTGTGACCACTTTGTGGTTACATGATTAAATACTATAGTGGAACTATTAATGCTTAGTGTGGTACTACCTATGCTGAATTGAATATACCCATATCATACATATACTACATCCACTCCCCCACCAGGCATGAGGTAGCCATAGCCAAAAGATTTTCCCCCTCATCCCCCATATATTCACCTTTGAATGTGAATGGGTTCAGCAAGAAACCTATTTGCACATTCCAGGTCGTGGGCAAGTTTAGAAGACAGTCTCAGCAACTGGACCAGACAATTTTCACTGGTATACTCCTGCTGTATTGTATGTGCTAGACCCTCCCTAAAAACCCGCAGTTGTCACCTTAAAATGGGAAGCGTAGCTGGGTCGTGTCAAGCGTTTTCTTTCACTATCATTTTCTTTCTCTCATCCACTGCATGTGCCCCTGCTTCTTCCAAAGTGATACCTACCTATGTTGTTCAACTCTTCACACCATCCATTCAAACAAACTTTGGTTTCTCTAAAAAAAAATCCTCTCCTACACTCATCACCTTTTTCATTCATTCTCTCTGTGTCCTAACAAACTCAGGACTCTTAGGTCTGCTCTAGCAAATAGCTCACTTATCACACCCGTGTTGGTTCGCGCATTCTTTTTCATCAGCATCACTCCTGCCAAGCTGCTCGAATATATCATCGTTAATTCATTGAATATTCATTTTTTAACTGCTCTCATTCCTCGCGTCTCTACTCCATACATTACTTGAGAACTGCCCACTAGTACAGTATGTTTTGATCTCATACCATAGGTCCTGAACTGCATCCTAATAGTCAGAGAACCTTGTCAGTCTAATCTGCTCTTGTTCTAAGCAAGCCCTACTACTTGTAACACTCTACTTTATCAACCAACATTCCATTTAGGCAAACAGTGATTTCACTACATCGCCTGTCGTCGAACATCTCATTAATGTTCTTCCAACTACGGTAACTCGTAGCTAGCTTCCTGCTCGCATACTCTCAACCAAAGTCATAAACCAGCCCAGATAAATTCTCTAAGTCCGCCACCTGTGGCGGATCTAAAGTGATTCTAATCTATTACAATGTAATATGGTTTTTCAATACATGCATCCTTGTTCAATTCTGATATCAACATTAATAAAAACAGATTAGTTTATTGCAGCTCTTTCTGTAACTTCTAGTATTTTCCATTCTTTTAACAGGCGTGTCAATGACAGTTGTTCCAGAGACACCATGTTACAGCACCCCTCCTTCGTCCCGCGTCGCCTGGACGAGTGGTGTGTCTTCTCCGAGGATGCATTTTGATGATTGCGCCGACAGCCAACAAAGCACTCCTTTACAGTTATCCACACTTCTCCCTGAGAAAGAAAACCAACAAAACGCTCGTTCTCCCAATAGTGAAAGGACAGTTCAGGTAGGCTCAATCTCTAAGGTTGCACTTGTAGAGATGTAAAATGACTATAAAGATATTGGTCAGCTTATCCTCGTGACAGTTCTGAAGCTTCACATTGATTTTATAATTTTATCTAGCAGCTATGCAGCTAAATGAGTGTTAGCGATTGAAACCTTTTGATTTCTGCTGTGCAGGGCAAGTCCAGTAGCCTCCTTCTTGAAACTTCTCAGTCGACAACGAATTTTCCCGTCTCTCAGAAAAGCACTGACACCTCACCTAAACAACGTCAACAATCGGTACCGGATGACGTCGTTGTGAGCTTCAACAGCGACGTCAGCACTGATGAGGAGGATGAGAATGGTTGTTTGAATCGCAGGGATCCAAAAAAAATTGGAGCGACTAATGGGAAATTGACCGCCACTCTTGCTGATGAGAATCTGAACGATGCACCGACACAAATGTTACCTATCACTACACCTTTAAAGTCGAAAGACGTTCCAGTAATTGATGACGATATTTTTGACCAACCGACTCAGGTTATGACGTTCGACCATTCTACCAAACCGTCCGTCAATGATGAGTTGCCTGGCAGATTATTGGAGAAAAACGGCAGTAACGATTCCGACGTTGCTACGAGTACTCAAGATGTTCTTGAAGCGTTTGGAGACGATGCCAATAGTTCAAACGAAACAATGTTTTTTGTTGGCAATGAGACTCAAGACATCCTGTCAGCTTTTGACAAGACTCTTCAAGCAACAGGCAATGACGTAACTTTGCAGAAAAAGACCTCCTCAGACACTGTATTCAAAAAACCTTTTACAAACCCTGCACGGCCAATCAGAAAGTCTACTGAAGCTAAAAAGGTTCCACCCAATGCCTCCGCTGAAGAAGACGACGGCATTTTTGACCAGCCCACTCGGCAAATTAGTGAAAACACTGAAAAACCGGGGCCTTCCTCGACGTCATCGAATCAGCACCTAGACATTCACGTGTCTGAGATGGCTACTCAACCATTTCGAGGTGACATAACGGAAGACGATGAAGACGATTATTCATTAGCTCCAACCCAACCTTTTATTGCTGATCTGTTGAGTGTGAGTGAGGCTCCGACTCAGGTTTTGTCTCCTGCTATAGACTTAGAAGAAAGCCTAAGCGACATGTGCACCCAACCCTTCACTGCTGATCTTCGACCCATTAATGTGAAAGTCAAACATCTTGGTTTCAATGCCTCTCCATCAGCAAGAGCAAGTCAAAGGGGGAGGTCAACCTTTGCTTTGATTTGCCCTCAAAATGTTGCCAACGACGGACCCATGAATGAAACCCTGAGCGACTTGGCTAGTCAGCCCTACACTACTGACCGTCCCTCACCGAGACGGGAGCTGGACGATAGCATCAGCGATATGCCGACCCAACCTTTCCGAAGGGACTTGCTGTCTCCCCGATCTACATCGGCTCGTGATCAAACAACCTGTGATGCTGTAGGCTTTGTCACGAGAAGCAATCTGCATGTCGTTGCAGGGGTCATGGACACCTCCAACGAGAGCCTCAGTGATATGATGACGCAACCTTTCCGTGATGATTTCTCATCTACACCTACGGCTGCTTTAAGTGTCGAACGGTCTAGGCGGTCCTGCGTGGGCTTGAATACATTGAATCATAAGTCTAAGGATGTTGCTGTTGAACTGGAAAGTTTGTCGACCCTGCTTTGTACTCCACCCATGACTAATGAAAACGAGCAAAACAGCGATAGTACGGACGAAGATGCCACGCAGCTACTGGCTGACCCATTTGCTTCAAATGATACCGTCATTGACGTTTACAAAGCAAGTGACTGTGGTAAAGTTCCAGAGAGCTCGTTTTCCATCGACTGCGATGCGCCAACTCAAGATCTTGTAAGAGATGCTCTGGATGACGGGACCTCACTACCAGGTTCTAAAGAGACTGCTACAAGAGTCAGTTACAAGGCTCGTCTTTCAGCAAACGGTGGAAAGAGGGCAGGCAAAAAAGATATTGATTTCGATGACGACACCGAAGACGACGAACCCCTCACTCCCACCTTGAACCCTGTTGTTCAAAGGAGCCCTCAAACACCTGATCTGGTTGACAACGATGATCAAGGTCCGGCTGCTACAGATTTGCGAGGCAATGAGATATCACGTATTATCAAAAGTTCAAGCAACTCACAAAACTTACCTTCTTCTCCCGATCTTGATATGACTCCATCTTTGAACCCTGGAAAGTCTCACAAAAAAAGCCAGCTTCACTCATCTCGAAAACTGATGCTGGATTATTTAGGTTCCCCCACACAAGAAAATCTCGATGA
The DNA here is from genome assembly GCA_016164225.1 of Gammarus roeselii. Classification (NCBI taxonomy): domain Eukaryota; kingdom Metazoa; phylum Arthropoda; class Malacostraca; order Amphipoda; family Gammaridae; genus Gammarus; species Gammarus roeselii. The sequence continues at coordinate 5,581 of SDVV010006164.1, forward strand.
TTCGGGTTCTTCTACTACATCGGAAACGTTGCTTGGCGATCAAAAAGTTGAGTTAGAAGTCGAAGATATCGATGAGTTGTGTTTGGACGACCATCGGCCAATCGAGGCCTCTGAAAATTTACCCGATATTCTTACTGAAAATTCAAAAGTGTGTTTGAAGCCAGCCGACGTGCGGAAAGGGACCATTTCTCCCAATGAATCTTGCAAGAGAGGTAAAACGCACAGGCTTAAACTGTCACAGGAAACTCTGTCGGATTATAATTGCAATGTGAGCACCGATGAAGAGAACAATTGCGTCGATGCGATGCCAAACAATAAACAATTTTTACCCAGCGTTAATCCAGAAAAATGTGACCCTCTCAAACAATCTTCTGAAGCAAAAAATGATGTTGGAGAAAGACAAACTGTTATTGTTGATGGGATTGACGACACATCTTTAAAAACAATCTCGGATTCTTTAACATTAGTTTCTAAGCCAGCAATGGTTACCAACTCTTCACCTTCGGATAAGTTATCAAAAGACTCTAATGACTCCAGTTCAAAGAAGTTGGTAGCAAGCATGATTCCACTTGCTTTGCCCCTAGACGAAACCGATGTCGGTCCCTTCAACAAAGTTTTTCTGAACAGCATGCCGCCGGAGGACAATTTCCCAGACAGCGACGAGGAGATGGACGAAGAGTTCTGTGGCAACATCAGCTTTGTGACGGACAGTGAATTTATGGGTGAATGTTCCAGCATTAACAAGGCTGATGGATCACCTCTTCGGGTGACCTCTGCGGCAGTTGCGGCTTCAAGTCCAATACCAGCTTTGCTAAATAAAGACACTGAAAATTTCACCAAAAGGCTGCTAGAAAAGCTGCCTGCACTAAACAGTCCAAGAACAACAACCCCCATTCGATCCCGAAAAAAAGGTGGTCCCACAAACCATGACACAACCTCGCATGCTACTGAAACCCCTTGCCAACGCAGCAAATTACGCGCCCAGGTCTTGCTGGCTGAGTCCAGTGATGAGGACGACAACGCCTCTTATGACTCCTCGCAGTCGCAACTGCTCTTCAGCATGAACATGAACACCTTGGGGGCCGAGTTGGCCTCACCCAAGAAAGATGGCGATGCTGACAACGCAGCGAGAGCAATGAGTCCACAAACTGGATCGCCTTCAAAACACGTGAACGCGAGAACTAAAACTGATTCACTTACTGTGTCGTTGCAGTATAAGTGGGGAAAGAAACAGCCGTGTTTGAGTTCGCCAAAAAGAGCATCACAAAGAGCCAACAAAAATGTTGACTTAACTAGTAGTTCTACTCCGTTGTCAATTCTTTCGAGGAGAAGCTTATTTGCTTCTGAAGCTAGAAAGAATAGTCCTCGGCTGGCGAAAACTTCAACTGAAACAGTCGTTGAAGCAAATGCTATTCCTGGAAGAGCTACGACGCAAACAAAAGGTGTAATACAAAAGTCGTTACCTCGTGTAAGCAGTGAAGACACTGACCAAAACCAAATATCAGCTGACGATTCCAATTCAGTTATGTGTTTAAGTCCAGTTAAACTTTCAGAAAATGACCGCAATGGTCGCAGTCCGCCGGGTTTTATAGGCTTTAAACATTTTGCAACTCCGTCTGAGAATAGTACCAGACTAAACATACTAAAATCAGCTTTAAATTCTCAACTTGGCACTGGTTGTCTCAGCCACGATTCTGATGCAACCGCCACCGACTCAGACACTGAAGACACCACAAGCTTGGTCAAAGGAAAACACATCAGTACGGTATCCAAAATTGCTTACGCACATGGTGATGCACACAAACCCACAACTAGGGCTGGCCGAAAGTCGACAGCGGCGGCTGCCAGTAAATCTTTAGCTACAGGGGAGGGCTCCAGCTATGAAATACCCCGGAAATCAACTCGTGCAAATAAAAGGAAGTCTCTCAATCCAGTAACGCAAATGCCTCCAAAAGCTGCGAAAAAAGACGTGAATGAAACACGGGGAACAGGGAAAAGCAAGAACGTTGTTAAGGTACTCAAACCTGGAGAGGAGTTCGAGTCTGCTGTTGACGAGTTCCCGAGAACTGAAGAACCCGAGTTGGAGGGCAGTACAAATAAGTCTACCACGTCCATTAATGTGCAATCAATCAACACTCTCAAAGTCGCTGATGAGCAGGGTTGCACTACATCCGGTGCTACTAACCCTCTTAACTCTGTAGAGACGATTGGCGTTAAAAAGATATATTTGACCAGTATAATCAAAACCAAGACTGTAATAATTAAGCATACCTCCTCTGCTGCGGAAGTTCACTCTAATTTTAACACTGAAGTGGATAAGAACACAAGCGTAAAGGATAAAGCATTAACTAAACCCACGTCGCCTCAAAATGAACTAAAAGCCGATTCCAGAGTCAAAAACATTGAAATCAACTCCACGGACGTATCGTCCCGGAGAACTCGTGGACAAGGCAAAAGACCTCTATCTCCTGCCGACGCTGCTAATCTGGACACAAAGCAAACTAAACTAGAAGACTCAAATAACTCCAAGCAAGCCACTTCGCATGAGTCCTCCGCCTCTCAAATATCGGTAGATTCTTCAACCAGTCGTGCACAAAATTTGCGGAAATCCGCCACCCAATCCCTTGCATCCAATGTAGACTCATCAGAGATAACTAGTCAGCAAAACATCTCCAGAAACAGCAGGACCCGACGTCGCCCCTCGCGATTCTCCCCCGACAGGGACAGCTCCAGTAGCCGGCCAAGCAGTCGAGCAAGCTCTAATCCAAACTCCGAAAGGGTGCTTGATGAACTTCCTTCTGAAGGCCATGCTGGTCTTGTTAAACTTGTGAGAGGTAGACCACGTAAAGCTTCCAAGGGGGGGCTTGTGGAACACCATTGTGAGAACAACACTGGCCCTGCTAGCCGTGGGAGAGGGAGATCACGTAATGCTGCTTTGACAGAACAAAAAAGTGATGTAGCTGGTTGCGTGAAGAGCCAACAGGAAGACACCTGTGGAACGAAGGCAAACGCGACAGCAACACCGTCGGATTCAAGTGGAGGGAGCAGTAAGTCACATAATGATACAAATCAGTCTAATAATGTTAGTCAATCGACCGACGTGAGCAGTCAGCCGACTGAAGTTGTCACTCAATTGACTAAAAAAATTAGTCAAAAAAGTACTGAGAAAAACAATATCAGCACGGAGCAAAGTGTTGATACGCGAACTTCAATATCCAAAGGCGCCCATCAAAATAAAACCATTGCAACAACAATCAGTAAGAAGGAAGACGAGGACAGTAGCCCTGGTATGGCAAGTGACGCTGGCACGCTGAACGCTACCATCGTTTCTGATAATAGTAACTCAAACAATGCCAACCAGACCATTGTACTTTACAGCGACTTTGATGAGAACTCTGTGGACGAAGGGCAGCGAAAGAAACTTATGAAGAAGTTAGGAAACAAACGTACGAGAGGAGGTAACTCCACACACGCCGCTGGTGAGGGAGAGGATGGCGACGACGCTTCAAACCATTGCCCAGTGTCTAGTAAGTTGCATATTACAAGCGGCACTAGGAGAGCCCCTGGAAGAAGTCGGGCTAGCATCGCATCCTGCGCCCCATTGAAGGAGGCGGTGACAGGCAAAGGCATGTCTCTTAACACCCGGTTGAGTCTAGTAGTTAGGTCAAGTTTTCGGGCGAGTGGAGCCGAAGGGTCAACCGGGCTGATCAGTAAAAGCAATCCAGTAAGGGCGACGGCGAGAACAACCAGAGGGCGAAGCTCCAACGTCTCGTGTGGAAGTTCCGGAGTTATTGTCGATGAAGAGGCTGCTGCTAAGAAAAGACCACAACCAAGAGTTCCTACACCTCAATGTACTGTTGAGAAAATCGAAGAAGAGAAAACCATTAGTACTCAATCTTGTATAATCCCTCCTGGCAGGCCTTCTAGGAAGAGAGCTCAAACAAACGCTTCCGAGCATGAGGATGCAGGTAAGCCAATGAAACGAACTTGCGGGTTCAGTGCAGTGAATGAGAGCGTTTCGGCAATACCCAAGGAATTGGAGGCCGCTCGAACTTCCCCAAAATCGTGTAGGGGTGTACATTTGACCATTCAGAGTTGCAGCCCTTCTGTGACAAAGAAACCCTTGAAAAAACGCGATACGAGAGCGCCCCTCGCTGCAAAACAAGAGCCGGCGGACCTGAACACGTCAACAACGAGTGTCGAAAGCTTCGCTTCGTCGGTGGGCGGTCGGCGAGGCAGGCCAGCGGCGTCGATGCTCGTTACATCAGCGTCAGTGGCTCGAAGACTGTCCCGTTTTGACTCCCCGGCTGCCGGCAAATCTGTAAGAAACGTGAGATTAATAGCTAAAGTTAATGAGTGTGCCAGTGCGAGTATGAGTGTTGTGAACGGTGACGCTAGAGCTGCTAATGCTGCATCGCGCCTCTCTTATGGTCCCGCTCACAGAAACAGTCACACTCGCTTGAGTAAGAAGTTGCTGAGCCTCTGCCAGCTGCACGGTGTCTTGGAAACCAGCGTTGTCCTCAGACATATACACATCAAGTATTAGCCGAAAGCCTTTGGTTTATGTGCTCACTGAGCTTGTTTTGCATCCTGCCGATGGTCAGTTTATTTTATTTAACGTTTAAAGCTTGTTTTTAGTCGTCTATAATAATGTCTTTGTTGAACGTTACCTTGTGATGCTGCTTCAAAGGAAATCATTAAAGGAATCTTTGATGAAATAATTTTGATTTTAAATCGCGTTGGGCTAGAACATAATTCAGGCTCGACGTATTCAATGTTCATTCTAAAAAAAGAAGCAATTATATTCATGATGATCTTCCTTCCATCACCGGTGCTTTAGTCATGCTTGAGCGGTTGAAGATGAGCATCGTTTTTGGACAACTGACCGTCACAATTATTCGCGACATTTGCTGCAAGGTTGTGTCGAAGAACAGCTGTTGTTGGATGGGAAAATAGTTGCAAATTGGTTCGATTCTTTCCTGAGCAATCAGCACAAAGTATTGAGGTTATTTTTTTACTCCAACAAACGCGAGGTGGGAGTAATGACTGAGAGCTCACCGAAGACTCGTGGGGTGTGAGAGATGACTTTGAACATTGAGGATATGTGGGGTGGAAGATTTGACAAAGCACGCCGATGACACGTGGGATGAGAAAAAGAACCGAGAGCGCATCGAGGACATGCAGAACAGGGAGAAAACTGATGATACACGAAGAGCATGTGGGTTCAGACACAAGACTGAGAGCACACTGGGAACGCACATGGCAGAACAGATGACTGCACTCTGAGGGCACAGTGTAGGAGTAATGACCAAGAGCACATAGAGGACACACGGGATAGGAAAAAAGACAGAGCACACTTGACAACATGTGGGGTGGGAGAAAGAACTGGGAGCACACTTGAAACACGCATGGTATGGAGAGAGGACTGAGAGCACAGAGGACACATGGTGTTTGGAGAGTTAACCAATTTCACACTGAGGACATGCTGTTTGTAACAGTGCTGGTCAGGCAGTGTTGAAGAAAAAAAGTCCATCATTTACACTGTCATCGCTACATATGAAAATTACTATGGACATCAACACCAGATGCATTAAGGCTGGTCTAGTTGAAAGTTCCTCCCGTCTCTGCTTTATTCATATCGTCCCACCTGCCTTTTGATTGAAGGACCGCTTGTAACTGTAGACGACACCCCTCCCCCTTGTGAGTGAGGAGGACCTAGAGACAATCCCTGAAGGGTGCTTACTTCTGCCTGATCAAGATGACAGGCTGCACATAGCATCCAAGGTGAGTAACTTGAGCTGATTGCTCCAAATATTCTGTCCAAGCACCACTGAGTATGTGTTCATATACACTCAATCGTGCACCAACAGCGCCGCCGATCCATGTCACCCCGTGATCACAGCCAATCAGCCCATCCCAAGACAATAGACATATTGAAAAGGGAAGTCCACGGTGATAGCTTGCATCTTGAGAGGTTGCTTCTTGTTATCGATACATTACTGAGTTTTGACAGTTGGGACGTCTCTTGAGCGATTGGTTGCTCATACATTATGGAGTAACACTTCTTGAACGTCTCCTAAGTGATAGGCTGCTCACATATCATTGGGACTCCTTTTGCGATTGGCTGTTCACGCATGATGGTGTCTGACCGTTCGGACGTCTCTTAAGCAAGTGGTTTCTCGTTTGCGATGGATTTTCACTGTTGGAAAGACCTGTTTGCGATTGATTCTCAACTCATACTCCAACTTACAAATAGGAACAGCATCAACAGGTATGGTGTACCCGGTAGAAATGACTGTGGAGAAAACCTGGTAGGTCTGTGTATGGAGCAGGAGTTGGTGGTCGGGAACAGTTAGGTCAAGAAGCAAGATATTCACAAGTACACATGGGTAAGGATGGACCATGGTGCAATGGTGGAGAGAGCACTGATGGATTTTGTGCTGATATTGAGGAGAGTGGTGGGGAGGCTGTTGGATGTGCGGGTGTTGAGAGGGGAGGGTGTATGAGTGTCTGACCATCTGCTGGTGGAAGGTAGATTAAGAGTGGAGCAGAAGTGGAAGGGCAACAAACAAGTGGGAGGAGGGAGAGAGGTAGTGAAAGTGAGTGGACTGAAAGTGAAAAGTAGAGCCGAGGAATTCCAGCAGGCGTTGAAGACAGAATATGACAACGTGAAAGGAGAGGACCTGAGAGATGTGTAGGAAGAATTCGAGACGTTAAGGGATGCGTTGCTGAGATGTGCGAAGGTGTGTGGTGCGCGCCGTGTGGGCGGGTGCAGGAGGAAAGGCTGCATGTGGTGGAACGAGGAGGTCAAACTGGCGGCGGCACGAAAAAGAGAAGCGTTTGAGGAGTGGTTGCAGGTGAAGTAGGAGGTGGCTCATTAAAGCTACAAAGAGAGGAGAAATGAGGTGAAGCGTGTGGTGAGGAGGGCCAAAAGGGGCGCTGATGCCAGGTGGGGCAGACGGTTGTGCCAGAATTTTGAGGAGAACAAAAAGATCTTCTGGAAAGAGGTGAAGAGGGTGAGAAAGGGAGAGATCGGAAAGGAGGAAGTGGTGAAAGATGAAAACGGCCAGTTGTTGTTGGAAAGTGGTGATGTACGGAAGAGGTGGGCCGAGTATTTTGATGAATTGTTGAAGGTCGAGGATGACAGAGAGGCTGACATTGTTGCTGTGGGTGGTGGTGCTCGGATGCCAGTTTTGGGAGAAAGACTTGTTGCGGACATTACCAGGTAAGTGGTGCAGGAGGCGGTGGACGTGATGAAAGCAGGGAAAGCCCCTGGTTTGGATGACGTTGCGACCGAGTGCTTGAAGAAAGGTGGAGTAACGATTGTCGAATGGTTGGTGAGGTTACTGAACTTGTGTTTTGTGGCAGGCGTGGTACCGAGTGGCGCAGTGCCTGCATTGTTCCGCTATGTAAGGGCAAAGGAGATAAAAATGAATGCTGCAACTCGAGAGGTATCAGTCTGTTATGTGTGGTTGGTAAGTTGTGTAGCTTTAGGAGTGGTAGAGGGTGTACCGATCAGATTTTTGCCGTGAGACAGGTCTGTGAGACGTCCCTTGCCAAAGGAAAGAATGTGTTCTGGGCCTTCATGGATCTGGAGAAGGCATACGACAGGATTGACAGGAAAGCGCTGTGGAGGGTGTTGCGTTTCTATGGAGTGGGCGGACATCTGTTGAAAGCGGTGCAGAGTTTCTATGCTTTCTATGCTGACAGCCGAGCATGTGTCAGAGTGGGGAGTGAGGTGAGGGATTGGTTCACAGTGAAAGTGGGACTGAGACAAGGCTACGTGATGTTTATCTTGCTGTTCAACCTCTATATGGATGGAGTGGTCAGGGAGGTGAACGCGAGTGTGCTGGGTCGTGGCTTGGAACTGTTGGAAGCGGATGGGCAGAGTTGGCAGTTAAGCCAGTTGCTATTTACTGATGATACGGCCCTGGTTGCGGATTCGGAGAGAAGCTATGTAGGCTAGTGTCTGAGTTTGGTAGAGTGTAAGAGAGAGGAGTAATCTTCGAGTGAACGTCGGTAAGAGTAAAGTAATGAGATGCTCGAAGAATGTCGATGCAAGCAAAATTAGTGTCACCCTAAATGGAGAGCTCATGGAGGAAGTTCAGTGTTTTAAGTATCTGGGCTCCCATGTGGAGATAACTGAACTAGTGGAAACTGAAGTGAAGGCGCGAGTGAAGGAAGGATGTTAAGTGTTGGGTGCACCAAAGAGTGTAATGAGCTGTAGGGCGTTGGGGATGGAAGCAAAGAGAGGGCTGTATGAGGGTGTTGTTGTCCCAACTGTGCTCTACGGAGCTGAGGCTTGGGGGGTGAGAGTAGAGGTGAGAAGAAGGTTGAATGTATTCGAGATGAAATGTTTGAGAAGCATGGCTGGAGTAGCGCTGAGAGACCGGATCACCAACGACGTGGTTCGAAACAGAACAGGGATGGTGAAGAAGTTGGAAGACAGAGTGGATTCGCGTGTTCTGAGATGGTTCGGGCACATGGAGAGGATGGATGAAGAGAGATTGGTGACAAGGGGGATGAATGCTGAGGCGGACTGTACTCGTGACCCAGAGGGGTCACGAGTGCAGTCCGAGTTGAGGGGGTACCGGCCGGACCCTTGAGCACTGAAAGGCTAAGTTGTGTGAATGTGAGCGTATGTGGGTGTGAGGTGCTCCTTGCCGTCGGCCACCCCCCTTTCTGGGGGATGCGGCCTAGTGTCTGTATCTGTATCAACAACTAATTCTTTCTGGTAGATAGTTTTTTGCTTATAGCATAGATAGATGGAAAAATCTTACAACTATTCTAGTAAAACTGCTGTTCTTCGTGTCATAGGCTCAATGAATGTTGTGCTCTACTATCTGGTGTTGCCTGTCTAATGCTCTGATGTAGCAAGTGAGAGACTCCTACAAATTTTGTACAAATGACATCCTAAATATAACACCTGCAGCAATGTAACTGAAATAGTTTCCTTATTTTTTTTTAGTTTTTTTTTTGAGTATGCTCATCAAATATTTTTTCTCTTGTGCAGAAGCTCCATCAGCATATATTCTAGTCAATTGATAGAATATATGCTGATGGAGCTATCACTAACTTAATTGTACTAATTTCAAAATCAGAAACATTTACAGTACACAATGAACAAAAAAAATCATATATTTAGACTTTCTCAACATCCTTCCGGCTAGGCCCGCGGAGTGTTAATGAAAAATGAATACGTTCGGTGATGAGATGTGCGTAAAATGTCTACAGTGTGGGCTGGTGTAGGACGAAGGATTGCGACTGGTTGTGTCATGAGGTTGAAATGTCATTGGCACCAAAGAGGCAAGCTTTTGAGGGAGGAGTGGTTGCAGGCAAGATAGGTGCTGGCTCTTGACAATTACAGTGAGCTGAAGCGTGTAGTGAGGAGTGCCTCAAGGAATGCTGATGCTAGGCGGTTGTGCGAGAATTTTGAGGATAATATTAAGATGTTCTGAAAAAATGTGAGAATGGTAAAAACGAGATAGAGGACTGTGGTGAAAGATTTTGTGCCCTGCTACTGATATCGAACCTTATTTCTTACCCAAAGTGTGTTTTGCTTGCTCGACCAGCCTTTTTTTGCGCTGAAGAGTCCAATTTTAGGATGTGTGTGAGTTCATGAGAGGTTTGTGCGACGCGTCCTGCCGTCGGCCTTTTTTTCATCATACTAAGATCCCAAAATGAACAGCGGTATTTACAACAAAATTGACTTAGTAGTACATGCACTGTTACACTCCTAACTATTTGTGTCCTGTTTACCAATAACGATCCTTTTCCCCGCCGCCAGGAAACCTCCACCCGTCTGGCTCGAGCCAGTCAAAAGCCCCGTGTGCTGTTCACCGGGGTCGTTCCTGACAAGGATGACGCCAAGACACTGTCACAGCTCGGTGAGTTACGGGGCACGAGCGATTGACGCGGATCCTGCTTGCGTCAAATACCACCAGAGCCAGATTCACTCAGATTCGTGCACATTGCCTAATGAATTTTGAATTTTACGTTCAGCGCTTCATTTAAATTAAATTTGCTGGCTAGAAGTAGCTAGCTCAATCCCGATCTAAACGATGACTTGATGCAGCACAGGCTGCTGGTTTGGCGTACGGTGCCAGAAGGACATTGACGCCAGTGCAGCAGAAAGACTTGGCTCTCTAATCTAGTAGCCAAGCCTGGTTACTAATCTAATATAATAATCCTGCAAATTTTTATCCTTCCTGCAGGTGGCGTGATTGTGGATACACCGGCACAGTGTTCGGTGCTGGTGTCCATGGGTGCCAAGCGCACCTGCAAACTGCTGGCTTGTGCTGCCAGAGGAGTGCCTGTAGTCACCCCTAACTGGCTCAGCGCTAGCGTGGCTGCCAAATCCTTTACCGGTGCGCACAAAGCAGATTCTTGGGTGTCGAGTATTGTTCATGGTAGCCAGTTTGCTAGAAGTGCGACCAACAATCCGAGCAGTATCCGCTTTATATGGAAAACCAACAAATATTGTAATAAATTGATCTGGGATAAAAGAACAACCTCACTGTAGCTGAGTATAATCCTTCAACTCCACTCTGGCAACAAGACAAAGTTGTAACGCGGCATCCTCGTTTCCGGCAGACCCTTGGCAGTTTATCGTGAAGGACGTGGACATGGAGCACAAGTTCGGATTCGATCTGCGTAAGAGCCTGCAGAAGGCTGGCAGCCAGCGCCTGTTTGAGGGTCTGACTGTGCACGCCACTCCGGGCGTTAGGCCTGACCAGGACCAAATGAAGGGTAAGAGGGTGTGTGAAAAGCGGAACTAGTGAGGGCTGATAACAAGCGCCTGTTTGCTGGCCTAGCTCTACACGCCACACCGGGCGTCAGGCCTGATAAGGAGTAGATGAAGGGCGAGTGTGAGTGTGTGTGTGTTTGCGAAGAGAGGAACTAGTGAGGGCTGGAAGCTAGCGTCTATTAGCGGGTGAAGCGTCAGGCCGGACCTAGTTCTGTCTAAGTGTGAGCGGGCAAGGCTAACAATGCTGTAACAAAGCGTGATGGGCTGTTGATGAGCTGTTGTTCGGAATGCAACAGTAAAAGGTCATTTGTCTAATTAAGAAGTAAAGCTGTGGCCAAAAACGCACTCTATAATGGTTGAATCAAGGAAAATTCGATGAGAACCAGGAGTCGTGATTGTTGTTGTTGTTGCTCAACCGCAGCTCCTTCTGCGATGAAAGAGCCACGGTCAGCACAGAGCTCAAGGCCTGAGAGTCCACCAACGTGTGCGTGTTGGGAGAGCATTAGTGAGCGCAAGGCGTTTATATTAAGCCTGCACCCCTGAAAAAGCTGATACTGTCTCACGGGCGCTCATACAGATCATGTACTGACGTGATAATATGGCGGAGCCTGACGGGTGCGGTGGCTTGTCACGATGCAATGACATGCTCGACCATAATGGGTGAACCCCAGCATCGCATACCGAGATCGGAAGGGACATTCCCAAGTCTATGCTGGTATGCCTGGAGGGCCGTGTGGTGTCCGCACCTCAGCCACAACAGGTGGGCCCTGTCACCCATGGGTAAACCCAACTCCTCCACGTCCACCTCAGTCGGGTGACTCTGCAGGACCGTATTGACTGTTCATCTTATGCAAGAGCTGTGAAGTGTGTGTGTATCTGTTTGTACATTGATGTTTAAGAGGGAGGACCTTGGTTTCCTCATGCAAGTGCGAAATCGGCGTGTTTTGTGTACAGCTCGTTGCGATGCGCGGTGTTCTGTATTCTTTGTAAGGAGTTCATGTGTGCGGGTGCTAGGTCAGAGGACAAAGCGGTGTTCGTGTAGGAGATTATGGGCCTGATGAATTGTTTGTATAGTGGTGTAGTTGATTCCTTCTAGTGACCGTAAGTGGTTGCAGTGAGTAACCGAGACACGTTCAGTCGGGGTCTAGCTTTGATGCCGATGTTGTTTGTGTGAGGCTTTAATGTCATCCCCGTGACATAATTTACTCCAAGGATAGTGGTAGTATGGTATGGAGATGTTGTTGAGCGTGACATGTATGTAGATACAGGGTTCACTGTTACCTGGTGTTAATAATGTGAGGGATGACTTGCTTGCGAACACCTTCATTCTGTTGTCCAGCGGCCAGACTTCAAGAGAGTTCCGGTACTGCTGGAGGTGTGCAGCTGTGGTTTTGTGTTTGCGGGGCTATGTGATTATTGTGAGGTCGTCCGCCTATGATCTGATGTAGATGTTGGGTTCTGTTGGACTGGGTACTGCGTGCATGAAGGCATTGAAAAGGGAGGGGGAAGGCAGAGCCCTGTGGGACACCATTAGGGAAGTGACAGGTTTGTGATAGCTTGTTATTATAGACAGTGTGTGCTTGTATGCCGGAGAGGAAATTACCAAGTCACTTCTTGTAGTTTGGATGGATGTGTGTGTTGAGTATTTTGTTAATGAGGGCGTGTCTTAGAACTGTGTCGAAGGTCTTAATAATATCAATTGTGCATACCAGGGTGCCTTGGTTGGATTCTTTTCGTTCAGGCCTTCATGGATGGTCTGGGTAAGGTTGGTGAGAAGTCGGGTTGTGGAGTGTTGAGCCCTGAAACAGTGTTGCGTAAGAGAGAGTGTGACATGGGCGTTAGTTTTGTTTAGAACCCGTCTCCATGATTTTCGAGGGGTTCGGGAGGAGAGAGTGTGACATGGGCGTCATACAGAAATAGGTCTGTATGACGCTGGCTCTGTTGGAGATTTGTTGGGTTTCAGGAATGGGAATAATTTTAGCTTGTTTCCAAATGTTGGATATTGTATTGTGTAGTACGGAAAAGTAAGATGTCTGTGAGGGCCACGATGGCGTGTGGCCCTAGATCCGGTCATAGGTGGATGGTAGATTATGAATGTGTGATAGGATTTGAATCCGAGAGATCCGGTCGTTGGTAGATGGTAAATTACGAAGGTGGTTTCGCTGCTGATTTTCCCGCTTAATATTGGCCGAGAAAGCTAGATTGAAGCCACAGATGAATCCGGCGTGAATATGTTGTCTGTCTGCGTGTTCAAGTGCTGTGGTGAAGTATTTCGTTGGGTGATATCAAAGTCTCGTAGGGCGGTTTCTATTGATGTTGT
>SDVV010006165.1:0-18647 GCA_016164225.1 Gammarus roeselii
GGTTCCTTTAGACAAGCTCATAGTAATAATAGAACTGATGATAGAAGAAAGTCATTAGATCATCAGTCATCTTCCACTAGCAACAAATTTAGAAATACAAATAGCAGTAATAGTAATGTTAATAGTAACAGACCTAGTTCTGGTGATAGAGATAGTGACGACAGAGGCACAACTGCTTTGACAGCGGAACGGCGAGCATCTCCTGCTAGCAACAACCAACATCGATCATCAGCGGAGGTTAAGTCCGAGGAGCCAGCAGAGACTGCAGAACCAGAGGCTCTTGAAGAAGTGGTGAGCAAATTTTTTCTTGTCTCATTAGAGCTATTGTCAGATGTACACATGAGTATTTACAATTTTGGCTTTCTAGAGTCTGAACATCAGACGTGTTTGCTTGAGTGGTAACTTACTTAGCTAGCAGTTATGGATATACTGGCCTCCTGGACACAGTAGCTACATTTGCAGTTGATATAAAAATGCAAAGAGAATTCAGGTGCTTGAACCTAAGTAGATCTTTTTGCAACTTGTTCACTGAGTTTCGGGGCTGCAAATGGTAGGCATCTTGGTGGCTTCACAATTGATCATGACAGCAGGGTCAGAATGCAGTGCTGGTCAGAAAGTACAACAAGCATGGTAAACCAGAATTGGGCCAATCAATGGCAAAATAATGTGTCATTCAATCTGGAAAACTGTGCTTCAGGCAACTTATTATGCAGCAACTCAAATATTCTTTACATGAAAGAAAAATAATTTGGTAAAATCTATTATAAATAATCACTCTAGTCATTTTGAATTTTCATCACGTAGCAGAGCAGCATGGGCTTGCTTGAGATAATCAATGACCAAAATCTTACTTTCTACCAATACTCCCTTTCAGGTTGATGAAGATGCTTTTAAATAACATGCAATGAAGTAGCAAAGTTTCTCATCTTGGTGGTATATAAAACTCTGGAAGGCAAATAGTATGATGTATTACCTTGCAACTATGATCTCAAGGCTTTTAATATTTGCTATCTTAAATATAACAACGTTAAATAGCTACATTTTTCATAAGTTATTGTGAGTGAAAAACAATAGATATATTGTCCATCTCTATTTGTTTTGCCTTACTAAACTACTCTCAAAATCACTGACAATTTAGGCATTTTTCAGAAATGATGTATACATTTTAATTTCAATGTTTATCAGGTATTAGTGATATATTTCCAATTTCTGTTCTGCCAAAAATGTTATTTACAGATAGGTTTGGGTTAGTTTTTTAAATTTTTCACTGGTGGCTACTAATCAATGCTGCAAAAAAAGAGGATAAGACCACCATAGCTGATGCCTCTTGTATCATATAGTACTTCAACATGCTTAATTGAGTCTTTTATTGGGATTGATTAAATGCATATATGCAACAAGTTTTTGCATTATCTGACATCTTCAGACCTCTGGTTAGAGCAATATAAAACTATTACATTCAATAAATATGCAACGCCTACATATATAGCTACCTAAACATTGATTGTATATAACATGAATCAATGATTTAGTCAGAGTGCATGGGTAGCTGCTACACTTGAAAAATTAGTTTAAAAATTAACCATTCATATGGGATGAATAAAAAGCTATTGAAATTATCTACTTGCGTATCAGTGCAAAGACCAAATGAAAAATTCTGCCTACTATGCCTACATAGCACCTGATGCCTACTAATTTTGACACAAACCATTAAAATTTCATTCGACAATGCAATTCATGATTGATGTTCAAGCATTACAAAATTGTTGATATAAATTAATTGCTTGTATGAAAAAGGAAATATTTGTGAGAAAAGTTGTTGACATTTCACCAATTTCAGATCAGCACTTTTGGCATCAGTTCAGAAAGTGCTGATCTGATCTAGTGTACAGTCATTCAAAACTGGGGTGGATGCAGTCAACTTGATTGCAAGGTCTTGGAATCTTTGATTGAATCCTGACCAGTGTCTTATGATCAATTGTCTGTAGGTCAGCTTGATGTTGTTAGATGAAGTGATTGTTCAATGGCTTATTGAATTTGCATCCTGTGTTTAAAACATCGGATATTGTGGTAACTGCAGGTAGCTTGAAATTATCCACAGAAGATAAACCAAAAACATTGATGGACTTCCTGATATGGACTAAGGGTAGGCCTTTGGAAAGTCGCAATTTGTTTTCTGTAACTAAAGGGTAGTCTTGCTAGGGCACACCTGATCAAACACTGAGAAAAATTGCATGGTAAATTGTAGGATTTTCATGATGTGTTCTCATCTGCGTTCAAGAGTAGGTTAGGGTCATTTGATGATGTTTGTATTTCCATCTCTCTCCTCTGATGTGTGCAGTAGGTCCTTCATTGTGAGCTGTGCTGGGATAGTAGTTAACAAATATCACTCCTAATGAGCAAACCTTAACTGATCTGATGTAGGAATATATTTTAGAATTTAAATAGCCCTATGATATTGAAAGAATATTTGTAGATATATTTTGAAAATTCTGACTAATTGTTATATTGTCAGTTGCCTGGAGCACAAATTTCTGAGTTCAGCCCATTATTTTGCATTGTATTTGTGCTTCTTGTTATGCTCTTCATTCTATTCTAAACAGCATGTAGAGAGGTCATGTAGCCAGTCAGCTAGAGGAGTAACAAGTGTTCATACAAGGGAACAAACCTAATCATTACATGCAAACAGGAAAATTATGTAAGATAGTGTCCTTTAGAGTTGTGTTGTTTTTGATGTGCAACTATTTTACCTTGATATGGTTGCAGTCTACAGATGTAGGGTATGAAAAAGTTATGCTCCATGCTCTAATCTGTTTTTGGAACTACTCTTTAGAGTAGGTTGTCTAGTTTAGCCATACAATCCCACAGAACCAGACACACTCATTTAGCTGATTTGTTAAAACTGGTCTCAAAGTGAAACATTGTCTTCTGGTATTTCATTCGCATATCTCGCTCAACATTTACATTTGGATAAGTAGCTTTTCTTCAACTATCACCACCTACTTATCTAATCAATTTTGTGCATTCTTATGTTACAGGTAATTGAGGAACCATCACAAGCTGTAAAAGAAGAGCCAACTGATGCAGATGCTGTTTACCTCTCTGATTCTGACTCTGTTCCTGAACCCAAAGATGAAGTTCTATTGGATAGTTTTAGTGATGTTGGGCAACAACAGCACTTCATGGATGAACTACTAGGTCAAGCTTCAGAATCAAATCAAGGAAACATGGTAAGTTTAATTCATCCTGTGTCGCTAGGTATGGTTATCAGCTAGCTAACTACAGGAAACTAAAGATTCTTATGCACCAAGTTTGGCTCCTTCTTGCTAACAATTTCCTTGTGTAGCATTGATGGGATGACTCCTTGCATTATTTGAAATAATTTTACAAAGTTCATAGCTAACTTCTCAGAAACTTGATAATTACAGTGTGGATAGCTACCATTATGACCATGCAACACTGTAAGTTTCAATGTTTGACAACAATAAAAAGTTAGTTACTATAAACAATGCAGGAGTTATGCATCTAAACGGGGGCAACTCCCAGCATTGAATGGAGTGACTAACCTGACTAACTAACCTGAAAGTTGAAAGTTTAAAAGAACCAGTAGAATGAGTGCCTGTATTAGTCTCAGTTGGAATTTTTAATGTCTACATAGATGAGTTTTTTCTTCAATAATTGAAAACAAACTTTACTTGAGTAATTTATATTTCTCCAACCCTGAATAATTATGACTTGGATTAAATTACATAAGATTTTTTATTGAAGAAGACCAAAAAACAAGTGAACAAGTTTTTTCTATAGCAAACTAACTTCATCACCTTGAATACAAAGGCATGCTAGGAATGGTTTTGTTAGCTTATGTAAAGAAATCATGGAATAAGTTCACATCTAGGAGTTGAACGGAAGTTTTCACTTAAGCCTAAACTTGTCACCCTCCAGTATAAATAAAGGATCGTATGAATGAGGTTACATGCTCTGAAATCAGCTGTGGTATCATTCTAAGTGTAATTTACTTCAAGGTGACACATATTAAAATGTTAATTCAACTACTTTTAAATAAGAACAAAAAGCAAAAATATGTGCATGAAGTCACCTCACCCTCTGTAGTTTTTTTTACCTGGGGCCATTGCCTGCAGTTGGATATTTGTATATCTTTACTTAGATATGTATCTATTTGCAAAATCTTTCCTACGCAACCCACTACAACTTTTTTGTGGAATTCTCACCAAATTTTGTCACAATTTATTGGAAACTTTAGCCACAGCATCAAAGTTTGTGGTGCTTTGTATTTTCCAAACCAAAATTTTCAGGCATTTGAAAACACAACTTCACTTAGGCGATTTTTCATAAATTCTGTGCGCACATCATATTTCAACAAGTAGCTGATACTAACGAAGACCTGCTCTCTCAAGTACCATAGTCTAAATGTGATTCCTTAAGTTTTGGTCCCCAAAAGGCAGGTGCATGGAATCACCCCAGGCTGTCAACCACGATGAGTCATCCTGGTCAATGCTACATCAAAATTTTATTACGCAGCAATGCCTTGAAGATTTCTTTTACTAAGACTGCAGGGGCACTTGGTGTAATTTTAGATCAGCATGCATTCACTTGGAGCTATTTCTATTGAGGTAATCCCAAGAACAGTTAGGTCCAGCATGATGGGGTCATTTAACTTCCCTACAACCTATTTCTTGAATCTTTTCCCTTTTCGATTCATAGGATATTCTGTCTGTCTGTAAGAATGACACGGTTAATCTCTGCAGGTTTTATACCCATTCTTGGTTGATCATATTTGTGTTCACATGGGATGAAGACTTCACTATTTCAATTGTGAATTATTCCACCTAAAGTATATTATTAGCGTTGGTATTGCAGTTTCATATTATTTACACAACCCACTACAACATTTTTGTAGTATCCCAACCCAATTTTGTCACAATCTATGGGAAACTTTAGCCACAGCATCAAAGTTTGTGGTAGCTACTTCAAAATTTTCTAACCAAAATTTTCAGTCATTTGAAAACACACCTTCACTTTGTCAATTTTTTATAAATTCAATTCACAAAACAAAATAACAATGCTATCAATTAAATGTATGCTAATTGCTTTTGCTATCTAATTGCTGGAGCACTGCTTCTTCTGTCTGTAAATGTAATATAAATATTATCTTACTATCATTTATTTGATCTGTATATTTCTTTCTGAAAGAGCAGGCTCTAATCAATAAGTAAACTATCCCATTCATGCTTGAATCTTGTATGCATTTTTTGCTATATTGATTCGTTGATCAGCAGTTGGGTGACTCATATTTAACCTTTCTTTGCAGGGTGTTGGAGACTACAGTGAGGGTGGGGAGGGTTCTTCTGGGGCCAGCAATCAGCAGCAACAGCACATGGTGAGTTGACCCAGCCTTTTTTACCTTGAGATGCTAGGAATGTAACAGTGTTGTGCTAGCTGGTAAAATCGTGTCACAATTCCAAATTTCATTATCAAATTGGCATATTGGCATTTGAGCACAGAGGATAACTGTGAAATTTCTGTTGTGACATTCCTCTTTTTTGCATACTAATACATGGACAACATCACTTATAACCATGTCAAACATGATGATCAAATTTTATCTTTTTCAAATTTAATTTTCATTTTGATGACCTTGAGTTATCAAAATTATTATTTTGTTAATCATGAGTAGCCTTTTCACAAGTCACTTCAAGAATTGAACTCGCAATGTATTTATCCCATAATTTGGCCTGTTGCAAGGCCTTATTATTACTGAACTGTGAATCACTGCTTCAATATTATTTTCTCGTTTTGCAATGGAAGTTTTTACCTACAATTGTTGAAAGATTTCATTCCCAATGCACTTTTCAATACATTGATCTGGAACTTATCACCGCACTGTTCCATTCATACTCTCTTTCTAATGATGTGATGAAATATTCTATTTGCATTTAAACATCTGAATTTAATGTTTGTTTACTTCATGTCACACCTTTTGCATATCAGTCAATTTCATTGAATAATAAGAGTGCTACTCGACAGATCAATCCTCATCTGGTTTAAAATGATCTCACCTATATTGGTGCACAGTTGTTTGAACTTGCAGTTTGAAATGTTTTATCACATCCCTGTAGTTGAAGATGTAGCTAATAATATAACAAATTCTATTATAATTCTATATGGTCTTGAAATAAAATTCATACACTTTAGAAAGAGAAACTTCCAATCCTAATTATCATTTGGCTATAAGTTAATACAATGAGTCAGAAAATTTAAATGACAATTTCATTGCACAACTACATGCTACGAGCTGTTAGTCTTCACGGTTTTTAAGGCATGGTGTATACACATTGGAATTTTTGCCGAGACACATTTGTGTGCACATTTTTTGCAATGAACAACAAAAGAGGGGTGATCTGCTGTAGCTTCTAAGCATTATCCCACTCACTACTAAAGAATATTCTGAAGAGCTGTAAAGGAAATTGCTTGCCTCCAAATTTTTTCACTGATAGTGCTCTCCACTAACCTATTCAGTTGAACGGAATATTTAATTAGAATATTACTTTTTTTGCTGAAATTATGAAGTTTCTTTTTCTAATCATTGTCCATGAAAGTATTTACTGGATTGTTCAAGAAAATTATTCAATTCAATTATTTATATTTTTCTAGTGATATACTGAGCTGTTGCCCCACTGCATTA
The DNA here is from genome assembly GCA_016164225.1 of Gammarus roeselii. Taxonomy (NCBI): domain Eukaryota; kingdom Metazoa; phylum Arthropoda; class Malacostraca; order Amphipoda; family Gammaridae; genus Gammarus; species Gammarus roeselii. The sequence continues at coordinate 6,704 of SDVV010006165.1, forward strand.
CTTCTACCATTACCATAAACAACAAAATGATAAGCCAATGATATGTAATTTTTGCCATAGGTAGTTAGTGGGGTTCTGAATTGGCAATTTTGCTGTGGGATTGAATTGGGGTATTTTGTTCTTGTTTTTCATATTTAAGGTTTTAGATAACATTTTGTTGGCCAAGAGGTTGCAAACTCAGTTCAGTTGTATTATAGAGTGGTTACTGCTGTAGTGATGCTTCTTCAACTACGGCTTCTGGTGCGGCGGTGGAGAGAGAAAATGCAGGTTTGTAAATAATTTTCTCACATTGTTGACTTTATTTGCTTGTATGGTGTAACAATATTTGACTGACATCAAAATGATGCCTGTGATCATTCACATTCTCATTATTTAAAACTGTTGTATGCCAAGAAAACAATAATTTGCATAAATTGCTATAACTAGACTCAAAATGTGCAATGACCAGCATTTCTAAGGAAAGGTTTTCATCCTCAGCACATTGAAAAAAACATCCTGGAGGCCCACAAGGAAAAATTAAATCTGCTGTGGTTTTAGAGAGCTGGATGGAAATGAATCCTAACTAGGATTGTTGATCAAGTCGGATAGGTTTGTGTTCACAGTTCAGCAATGACATTGGCAATGAGCGAGGTTTTGTGATCGTGTTCTACTTGATGTTTGTAGTTGGTGACCCACCCAGTTAAAGCACTTATTGGGGATGGGAATATTTTTATGCCCTTAGGTAATTTTGATAAAGTATGGTATAATATTAATATGATTTTGACAATTTAGTATTTCACTTTCAATATTGTTGTGAAACATTGAAGTATATATTTGTATCATGTGTATCAATAATTTGTCTGATGTTAGGGACTACATTTCATTTGTATTCAATATGTATTAAATATTTAAACTTTTCATGTGTCTCTACTAACCTCAGCAACTGCAGTTGTACTGAACCTGTTTAGAACAATCAAAGATTTGATATCTACAATTCTGCAATAATAAACTGAGTTTGTAATCAGTTTTCGACAATGTTGTAATTTGCACAATCTTCTAAATTGGTCCTAGGGTTTAGAACAACATAATTGTTGAACAATTTAATTCATCATCAGTAGGTACTAATACTATGAAATTGAAACCAACCATAGTCACAAAACCTTGCTCTTAACATATGACATTGAAATGCTCCTATTTTTCAATACCTGCATTATGTTGAAGAGGCTTGAGTTTTGATGTGCAAACATTTGAAGCCCCCAAGAGCTATTAATTGCAAGATTTGTTGCATTGTTTACTCCAAATACCTTTTCAATCTTGTTTGGCTCCTTCATCTTCAGCTATCCAGGGATGGTATCCCACATTGGCAACCTCTTGGCTGCCCTGCACACCGACCCGATGCCAAAATTTGCATGCAACACATAAGACACAAACTTCACTGCATGTCAGAGTTAGGCAGTTGGAGCATTCATAAATCCCCCGTGCAACCTATAAAGCATACTCACGAACCCAACCTACCCGAAAAAGCTAATTGGTTTAGGAAAACACACCGGACTGAAGGGAGCTGTCAATATCCCAAACACCTGTGCATGTGAGTGGTCTTTCCACCCCATTACGCACAGAGATAACAATACAATTACGAAGATACGCGTCAACTCTTTACTCTCTTGTACGCGCTAGTACGCAAACATGCCACAGTTTAAATATGTACTGACTTTATCTTGACAAGACTAATATTTTTGCTCGCAAGTCCGTGCAAACTTACCTGAATCAATGACGGTCGCTCCCTATGGGGGAGTCTATTATGACTCACGTTGAGGCTCCAGTGGAAATGAGGCTCAAATCAAATCAAAACCAACTCCTCCGTGGCAGCAAACTGAACTTGTCTTTGGGAAGGTAATGGTGACTAGCCAAAAACCAGAGCATCAACATCAAAATGTCCTATGAAATTTCATAACTGCACATATCTATATTCAGCTTGAGGTTCCACTTTTCATATAAAAAATCACTTGGTTCTGGGCACACTGCAACAATTCAACTCTATGCAAATGGCATACTGGCTGTTTTTCCGTGAAAATTTTAGATACCGCTTGAAAACCAATGTAGGCAGTTGTCTTGCAACTGACAACTATTCCCCGTCATGACATGTGAGGAGGAACATTTATAATGTATGCTGCTTTCAAACTAATTTCCTTCCAGCACTGTAAACATTTTTTGACACACTGGTACTTGTCATCCATTGACTGCTACACATTGATGTTCAAGCCTCCTGTGATGCCTCTGTTTAAGCTCTTCTGTTGATTACAAGTGCTGGACTAAACCTACCTAACACAACTCAAATCCTGAAGAACACACTAGATGTGATGTTTAGATGAATGGCTGTCTACAGTCAATGTGATGGTGTCTACAAACCCTATTGGGGAGACATTTGTGTTGCACTTGAGCAGAATGACATGTGCTGTGTATTATTTGAAAGGGTTCTGGACCCTAATCACAAACAAATTGACATTTGTCTCTGTTGCTATAATGTTCAGTCTATTGCAATGCTCTAAAAAAATCATCATGCTCATTAGTAATAAATTAATCGTGACATGCAATACAGGATTTGAAATTTTTGCAATACTGTAGTCTATTTTTTTCTGAATCATTTCAATGTTTTCAAACTACTATTGAATGAACAATTTAATTGCCTGTCCTCTGACTGTCTTTGAGCTATCTTTATGTGCAATATCATTGATAGTGTAGTGGAGCATATTATTACAAGAATGAATTTTTAACATGGTGAAAAGCAAATTGCCAGCAACATCCAGAGCATGTCTAGTTTATATTGATTCCTCCAACTTCCAGTGCCAGAGTAAGACCAAATGAGAAGTTAAAACCTGCAGGGTACAGAGCATGCAAGCGAACATGGGTAGCAAGCAAGACCTGCAACAATCTTGGAGTACTCGCACCTGACAAGAAAAGCAGGTGAAGACGATGTAACAGGAAATTTGAATGCCAGTTTTGAGAATAATAACGAATGGAACACAAATCGCTGGGATATCCAATGGGGTTATCATAAAATGTCAAATAAAACTCTGATGAGTTGCCAACAGCACAAGATCTGCTAAATTAAAATATGTCAGAAGAAAACTGCTCCATGTTGGATGTAAAGTAAGAAAATTTACCTAAATGCACAATACCAAATTAGATCAAGGCAATCTAAAACGAATAGGTAAGACATTCATATCAGAAGCAGCATCCCTTGGCTAATTGAAAAAAATGAAGGAATATTGCATTCAGTCATAAAGAAAGGAAAGGATGTGTAGAATAGAAACACTAGATGCAAGCATGAACAGCATCAGCAGACAAAGAATTCCACAAAGTATTAGGAGTAGGGGGCCTGGGATGTGACCCTCAGTCCAATTTAGCAGTATTCCAAAATTAAATTTTACAGTACCAGCAGCCCAAGTGACATATCTACAGTAAGCAAATTTATGTTCTGTTGCATTCAATGTGTAGCAAGGTGAGGGAAGCTTCTGTCCATGCAGGCAGGTATAAGTACAGGGAGCCTTGGTACCAAAACCAACATTTACAGTAGACATTGCTTTGCACTATTTTATGAGGTCAGATCTTAAGAGCATACCATGAATCAAAAAGAAATGTAATGTTGACAGGCAATTTGCAGGAGTCCTATCCAGGTACTACAAGTATTCTTTTTTGTGGCGCGCTAAGGTATACTGCTTTCCATGCCCGTATGCATTGGTTGGTGGGCTGCAAAGGTGAGAACAATGCTGAACCGATTCAAACATCCTTGGATCAGTAATAAACTAAGTTCCAAACATGGGAGCAGTAGTCCATTACAGGTCAAGTATGCAAAAACTAAGTATATTGTAAGCTAAATGGGAGGCTGTTTGTACCACAGCATGAACCTGATGAAATTTCAACTTACTATTAATAACACCAAGGTCTCTATTAGACTCAACAGAGGGCAAAGGATTACCACCCAAAATGAACCAAATCATATCACCCAAGTTGGACCATTCAATATAACCCATTTGTAATAGGCAACACCATACATTTGCTGGCATTCAATTTCAAGTTCTAAGAAGAGGCCTCATCATGAATTAAATTCATATATTAAAGGGAAGGGATGCCTTGATTAATGTCACCAAATTTCCCCTGGAAAATGCAAGCATTTTTTATAAGCATCAGCAAAGGCTTTTACTTGGTTTGACAGAGAAGAGGAGATATAATTGATGAAACAAAAATGGGCCAAGTACTGAATTCAAGGGCACACCACTGGTAACATCCCTAGGACATTGCATGCCCCTCGTAGGGTTGCCAGATTCCTCTACGCTAGGCTCATTCAAGTCATTCCTATCCTCCCTATAATTTCGACCATGGGTGCTGATCTAGCGACGGTGCTTTTTTCAGTCGGTCGGTCAAGTAAAACCATTTATAATCAACAGAAGGGAGCTGCTATGATTGATTTGCATTGCATTGCATTCATCTCCATCCCGCGTAGGAAGTAACTTCACGTCGCTACCGCGCAACCAACTCGCATTCAAATTAGATTAGTTTAGAACTGTTAATAGCAGTCTCCTTGAATTTTGAATTAGATCCATTCAGAATTGTCAATATCCATCCCTGTAATTTTATATACATAAATACTGTGTTAGGGATAACTACGCCATCACTTGTTTAATATTGCAGGTTTCTTATTTGAATTTATGCCCGTAAATGTATCGCAGTTTTATGCAGAAGCACGGTAAAGAAGGTGCCTGGCATTGGTACCTGCTCGTTGAAAAACTGTGTTCAGCAATGACGCCGGTCAGCATTGGTTCAACAAGGAATGAACTGTGACACTCAGATCAACACCGTGGGTCTGTGGCTTTCTCTTCAGGTGCTGATTTGAGTTGTTTTGAGTATCATCGTTAAATGCCATTTCCTTCATCAAACCCTCCCTTTCATGATCTATTGAAACAAAATATAAAGACACAAGATGCTATCATAGACGTTCTACTTCAGAACTAAGCTTCTTACTATCAAAAGGCAACCCAGTTTTGGCCAAAAGCCCTGTTGTTGTCTTACACTTGTAAACTAATGGCTCTCCCACACACAACTCTCATTTCCCTGGCAGTCAGGAAATTAGATATCCAGAGCAGAAGTTGGGTGGAAACACCTTGACAACGGCACTCAGAAACAACACTGTTTTGACACAAGCATCAAATGCCTTCAAGTTCAGAAAAACCATGTCCACATAGAAATGATCCACTCCCTGAAACTAATCTCCATAAGTCAAGTATGAGCTGATCCTTAGTTGACTTGCCCTTCTGAAAGATTAACTGATCTTCAGAAAGGACCCCATTGACCTCCAATTGACTTACAGCAAACTGAAGTCAAACTCGCAGGGTGATCATTCAGAGGTTATACCAAGATTTAGCTTTGTATAAGGGCACAACATTAGTCCATTTCTACAGATGAAGCAAAGATCTCTCTTCTAAGGACACATGAAAAAATTAGGGAAGGGATATTCCAACTCAGAGGAGCAAGACTTCTGCAGAAATGGGTACTGATCCTCTGCTCCCATTCTTGAGTTACCATCAAGTTCAGAGAGCACTAAAAGCACATCAACTGATCCAACTACAATGTCCTCCATTACACAATCACTCACTTGATGGTGGGGAGCAGGAGATGAGTGGTCCAGACAAACGCAAGTTGATGAAAAAGCCGAGGCAAGTACCTCGCTCATCAAGTGGTGTTCAGAACCACGTCACAGTTGATCAACTTCCAGGCACCCACAGAGGGAAAATCTGTCATCTTCATTTGTATTATTGTGTGAATAAAATTGTGGCTTTTTTTCAATTTGATTGTCAATTGACTGTGTGTATTGGAAGCAACTTTATAAAGCATAGTCACAGCATCTAACATTCAGCTGATTCAACTCCCTCAGTGCATCAACAGTGAGCATGTGATTCTATCCAGAACTCCTTGCTCTTGCTAGAACTCGCCACACGCTTAAGATTTGCTCAACAATCAGGCTAGCCCAGGTGCCGATTATGCCTAGAGTGATGCACCCAAGCAAACAGGCGTATATCTTATCACAAACAAAAGAGGCACACCTTGCAAATCTGAAGAACATTCATTGAGAATAGAATTCAACATTTCAATCACCACCCTGAGCGCCACTCTGATAGGATTGTACTTTCTTATATGCTTGAAAGACAATGGAATTTAGTCAGGCTGTAATGAAGTCAATTCAAAGCTACAAACATGCTGAAAAACTATTGGACAATGCACACAGTGAGGGAATGGAGGCAGAACAGATAAATCAACCTCCCTATCAGTCTCAGTTGATGAATCAAATCCAGAGTATATCCAAAAGTCAGGGTAGGTTCATCCACATTTTAGGTACAACCAGTTGAACGATAATATTCTAGGGATTTAGGGTCTGTAGCAACAACATGAACATGATATTTTGAAATATTTTGCTTCCTTCTAATTGATGGTAGGTTAAAATTACTTATTATAAAAAATTCCCTGCCATCACAAAAATGAAGCATAATACTTGTCAACCTTGAATTTTCCACAGCACTATAAGATTGAAGATGGCAAACCCCCAATTAGTAGACATCCACATTGCTATGGATGGGTTGAGTGTTATCGAAGCCCAAATCCCTTTTGTCAAATGGATAGCAGCACATTAGGCAGTGGAGTGTGGCCTATCAGACACTTCAGGGATTTAGCTACATAAATGCAAACCTAATACTTCCGCAATACGCCATCAGTTTCACATGGTAGCCTGAGCTGTCAACAAAGTAGAATAGAATTTCAGTCAAAAGCCTAATTTTGCAATTCAGCAACATGGTACTTGAAACTGTTCATATGTGCTCAATGAAATTATAAATGATAGTCATCAAATTGATTCTCCAGGTATGAATGCGGTGGATGAATCGTGGAGTCTTAATATGGAGATTTATTTTGCCATCCTTCCTTCTTCAAACCCTCCTGCCTCTTCCATTGGAGGGGCCAGCAGTTGCACTGCCTCCTACTCCATACCTACAACAAAGAGGAAAAGTATCAGATTCAACCTCTGAGCTCTTATCAGCCTGTCAGAAAATTCCATCTCCCTAAGAGGTCACTCTAATGACATCTGGGATGGAAGTGGCCTTGCCTTCAGCTGCAACACCCTGCCTGGCTGCTTTCCAAAACTGCAGCTCCTCTCTTTGATTGAAGATTAGGTTCCTATGGATGAACACATGTTTTAGCTTGTGCGATTCCATCAACCTGCCACTGACAAGAGTAGGGCGTTCCACTGATCTGAGTCAGTAATCTTGACTACATGAATCAGTGTCTCCAATCTGAGAAAGACTACTCAAAACAATGTTCAAAGTGTGAAATTCACAAATATTAGAGAAGAACCCCATCTCCTGAGCAGCACTACTTCCTTCAGCCCTTGAGTAACAATACTCTCATCTCTTGGTCTTCTCTTGAATTTCACATTTAAATTCCTACTTCTCCAAAGTCAGTTGGAGTTAACACAGAGTTACCTGCCACAGAACCAGCAATCACCTGCTTCAAGTCATCCTCAATCTGGCAATTTTGAGACAACTTGGTGGTCTGCTATCCTGAACTCCCTGTTATGTGACAGCAGCAGCAAAGAAATTGGAAGGTGTCAGCACCCTCATCCACCTAACATATAATGGCTAGCTCCTATACACTAACACAATCAGGAATTGGGTGGAAATGCCATTCACTTTACACACACAATCATATGATTAAGCATCAACCCATACCTGTCTCAGCAGAACTCCCATCGTGCATCTTCTCACTCCCACCTTGTTTTCTGGTAAGAGATCTCTTCTCCAAAACTCTTGGTCAGCCTCGACATTTGGTGAGCAAACCTGCACATGATCTGGTTCAGCACTGCCCACTGCCTCAGCTGGGTTAGCTAATCAAATGTGGATTGGCCGGAGTTCATCGGGAGCTGCATTTTTAACCAATTGTTGAAGCCCACTAAGTGAACAGACACTACCAACTTGCTCCAATCCACAACAGCTTCAATAAGAGCATCAAAAAATGTGAATCAATATGTGCAACAGAAATTTCAAAACAAACTAAAGGAATGTAAGCATTACTAATGCTAGCAAGTAACATGTATGAATCACTTCTGAACACACATAATAGGTGAAATTAAAGTTTCTTAATGAAGCAGGATTGGCAAGGAAGGTTACCCCCACTTCATTTCTAACAGAGAAAAACATTTCCTTGGGGAAACTGGGAGGTACTTGAATTAGTTAGCTATTTGTAAATATATATGTATACATGTATAATAAAGTATGTTATCAGTAGTAAATAAGATATCCAATAACAGGGCACCTCTAAAAATTCCCAGGTTTTACTCCATGACTTTCCATGTGTATGTGTGCGCATGGTTATTTATAGTAATTTTCAATTACCATATTTTTAACCCTAGCAATAATCCAATCATAATATCACGTTTTAGTTGTTAATTCCAACAGAACAGAGGCCTCCAACTCCCTCTACAGACCACACTTTCTTCCCTTGTAAATGATGAATAAATTTATCTATCATAAATATCATTAAATCAACTCAAACATACTATTCTAAATTTCTAATGACAATGTAGGATATCCTATCATGTAAATGATTGAATTAGAATAATCTGATCAAATAATATTGCTTTGTGAAAGAACAGATATATAATACAAGTCACAGTAAGCAAATGAAGTTAATTATATAATCATTACATAATTATGTATCTTAGTTGTTAATTGTCATTCATTGACCTTTTGAATAGAAAATAATCTAGTTGCTGTATATGTAGCTATGTATCAAGTTATAAAACAACTGTTTTATAAAAGGGATGAAAACGTGTAATATAATGTACCCTATTTATTTGAACTTGACTGCAACACACATTTCAATTGTTGGAATATTATGAATATGTAATGAGTATAATGAAGCCTTTCAACACAAAACACAATAGTAATTTAGTCAAAAAATAGAAAAACACAGCATCACACAATGAAGGCAAGCAAAGACTACCTGCATGCCATCTGAGCCTCAGTCAGGCAACTGATGATCTAATCAAAGATAATGTACTACAGTGAATGTTTTGTTGTTGTCATGCTTTGTCATGTTAATAATATATGTATCCATGTCTGAAATATTGTTTTAGGTATGTGTGTACATATTAATTAGGCACCTATCTTTGAACAAGTGCAAGGCTGCCAGAAAATGGGCAGTGAACAGCTACTCTATTATTTCCGTTGCATACTACTATGCATCGGCAGTGGTGAAAGTCATATGCTGGTATTGTTTGTTGCTTGATTTGAAAAATAAGTGTTTTTGAGAAATATTCTTCTGCTGTAAAATAAGCCTACAGCTACTATGAGGAACTGTCCTCTCTGTGTTGGTAGTTTTAATACTCTGAGTCAGTCACTGGACCCTCATTAGCTATTGGGCTGGTCCATAATACAAGACAGAAACTTATGAAACCTACCTGAGTTTCCCTGTCCATCCTTTGCCACATGACCTTTAAGCAGGCGCTAAGTAGGAAGACAGAAGAACTGTCACAAGACAAATTCATAGGCCAAGCAGTGAAACAAGAATGTAATAATTTAGAATAAAACACTGCAATGAGAACATCTGAAGTAGGAAAAGATAAAACAAATTTTAATCTAGACAAGTTCGAGCAAATCTATGCTGGCTGAAAATTACACCATGCTGCATGTCTTGAGGCAAAGTACGGCCTGAAAGCATCAATCAGTGTACAAGAAGCATGGATATATGTATGAATCAGCCATATTGATATAATGATGTTCAATGCTAACATGAAAATGATGATAACATCCTAGTGCTAATTTTTATGTTTGTACTGTTTGCTGTTTGCCCTAAATTGTAGCATGGTCCTGTCTTGAGTGGTATAAGTTTGTCTTTGTTGGTCCTTGTCAATAATTTTGAAGCGTATGACTCTAGTACAACAATCAAGGTTATCGAAGTCTTCATGCTTTATGTCTCGTTTCCCCCTTAGTATGCCTTTCATTGTGATCTCATTTTAAACAAGAAGTCTGCCCATCAAACGTTACGAAGTCAGCCTAGCAGATCACTGCTCATCTATCAATTTGAATAAAACTTTGTTTGGCCTCACCCTTCAATTGTGGTGACCTGAGCATGCCTTGAGCCAAAACCAACCCAAAGATAAATATTAGCTAACTTGTTCATGGCTTGATGCAGCACTAGTTGCTGGTTTGAGATTTGGTGCCAGAAGGAAATTGACTCCTGTGCACTTTAGTCTGGGCACTATTGTATTGTAGGTGCAGTTGAAAAAAAATTAGTGTATCTGACAAAACTAGTGCAATACCAGTAGCAACAAATTTTTGGATGTCCTATGCAGGATTGACACCCACACGAATTAGATGTTGATGCCCTTGAAATGAGTTTGATTGGGCTCTGTCATTGCTTGACATTGTTGTGTTGGTTTTTGTGGTCACTAGTAACTAATGACGTCAACCTTGCCCTGTTACCAAGGCTCCATTGCTGTCCTCCTTAGGTCGGGATGTCTGCTGAGGGCTCTTACTCCACAACTCTCCTCCCACTGCCGCCTTCACCAGCTTGGCCCACGCCTTTTACAACCTCAGTCAATCCTGAAATCCTGTTGGGAAACAGCTATATGTCATCTGAAGGCAACCAAGAGCACTGCAAACGGCGTATCAATTCCAGTGGAACATCGGCATCTTTTGATAACTTTGACCAACACCACCAGGTGATCGGGAATGCTTCTTCGTCCTCGCCCCTCTCTGTCACTGGCACAGCACCTCCCAGTCACAAAGATCTGGGAGCTTCGGTATCCTCAATGGACTACATAAACAGCATCCAGGCGCACGAAGCTAAGACAGGCATAGTGCCAATGTTCTCCCAGCTGGATTTGAGGAGACTGAAGTGTTCCGACGGACGGGGCATTGCATGCCCAACCTGTCTTCGGCTCTTCAGAGATAAATTCAACTTCAAAGACCACTACATGTCTCATAGTGGAGAAAGGCCTTTGGCGTGTCACCTTTGCCTGTACAGATGCGTCCGCAAACGCGAATTGGAGCGTCATATGATGACCAAGCATAGTTGATGAACTTCCACATGGTTGACGGTCGATGGCAATTGATTAGAATAGAATTAATGTTGTAGACATTCGTATTAGGACATAATCCATTGTATCTCAACTTAGGTCTTTTCAATACAATTAGGCCTTGATCCATCCACATCCTGGTCTTGCACTGCTTAAACAGGGTCAAGATGATTTCAGCCAATGATTTGTAGACAGGTTGATTTTGACAAGTTCAATGCTATATCAATAGAAGTTTACAGGCCTGAAGAATGAACATGATAATGGTTTATAAGTCATTCATAGACTGCATTGCTTATAGGGACCTACAATGTTTTCCCTAAGATCTATTATGAGCACTTTTAACATCATCCTGGCTATATGTTCTGACCTGTCTGACTCACTCTTTTCTTGCCTGCCAACAATCCAATTCGCATGTTCCGTTGTGTAAGAACAGTTTAATCTATATTAGATTTCCCTATGCAATATCACTAGTTCAAATCCTTTTTTTTCCCTTGATTAACCAAATATGCTCTATGACAGGTCATAATTTCATAATTCTAAGTTGAACTTAGGCGCATCTCTTACCTCTGCAGCCCCCTCCAGCAGTGCTACAAGCAAGTGAGGAGCAGCAGAGCCAGGGGAGGCCAGCACAGTCATGCCGGCCAGTTTAATATTGAGAACAGCTATGTTAACACCGGTATAGGAACGGAAATTAGTGCGCAGCATTGGCTATCACATGAACCATCCTTATGAATGACAAAAAAGAATGTAGAACAGCACATTGTACAACACAGAAGTATATGAAGAAGCAACACATCTGGACACACACCAAAACCCACCATTCTAGCATCACTGCAATAT
>SDVV010006166.1:0-18645 GCA_016164225.1 Gammarus roeselii
TATTTATATATATATATATATAAGTGTGTGTGTGTACATATACATTGAGGCTTCAAATGGTCAACTTTATGGTTTGCAGGCAGCCATGTTTCGCGGCTTACAGGCAAGTCCGGGCTTAAGATTCTGTAGCAGAAGGTTAGCTTATTCGAGAAAATGGTAACGGTGCATTTACGCTCCAGTTCCATTCAAGTGTACATCAATTGCATTTGGAAGGGAAATATATCTTATTAAAAATAGTGCAAAGCTAAAATGGTCGGAAATAGGGGGAAGGCAGAATTCGGGACTTGACCTCTAACAAGAATATTCACACGCTATTAATAACACCTGGAAAGAAACTGCGCTGACAAAATGTTGCCGGCAATTGAATTGTTCATGAACAACAGTTTCTGTTGCACATCATCTGAATAGTCAATGAAAAGACTGTGTCGATTTAAGTCGTCTGCCGCCTCATGTGTGTGGCTTTAGTCGTCTGCCGCCTCATGTGTGTGGCTTTAGACAAATACCATCACTCCCATGGACAGCAAGATCGGCGACACTTCCGCTCATGGCAGCTCGCATCAGAACCCGTACAATCTTCAGCGAGGGGCCATAGAGAACCCAATAAAATTAAAGTTTCGATGCCAGCGGTAAACTTCAGTAGCCTAGGTAAAGTTCGTATGGAAACAAAGTGATCGACTCTTCGTTTCAAGTCATCACAATTTCTAAAAAAGAATTTAATCTGATTGATTGCATCAAGCTCTTAGAAGAACCAAATGGTATTTCCATCTGCCTGATACCTAGTAACTTTTACCAACTGACGAAACCAAGAGCGGTATCCTATTTCAGCCTATTCGAACTCCTACTGCATTCATGCTTGCCATTTGTCTTTTCATGACACCAAAGCTATTAAACCAAAAAGTTTGTCGGTCCTTATTTGAACGGATGAGAAGTTTGGTCAGAGCTATAAAGTAGTCACTCTTCAAACGGCAAAGACAAGACATTGATTTGTAATTCAAAAGACAATGTTCAGTAGTAATTGTCTAACTAATGGCCTTGAGGGGACAGAGAGAACTTTTCTTAGGTTTCATGCCAATTTAATTTAAATATTTGCGTATACTGCTTCAAACGACATCTCAAATGCATGCACTGATCACGAAATTTATCCTTTATCTGAGACCTTCACCTCATACGACCTTGATTTCTTTCCTAAAATGTATTGCTACGTAAAATGTCAAAGTCTTCCACGAACTTAATTCACTATGCATGAGAGCAGTTGATGTATGCACAGTCCATAGAATCGTTAATCGGCCCCATGGGCACGTAACCAACTGCACTAGCCAATGTTGGGAGACCTACACCAACTCCGCGAAGCCTACGCTTGGGTAAATTGCGGTTCTAACGCTGCTTCTGCGCCAGACACGGTGTTTTGCATGACAAACTTCAGGACTTGTTTACGACAAATTCTGTATGCTACAGATTTTTTTTCGGGTTTGTATTCGATTTTCATAATCTACCAAAACTCCAGAGGAGGTCATTCTCATATGAAACTCAAGGAAAATCATGTTCGGTCATTCAGAAAGTATAAAGAATTATATTATTTTGTTTCACCACACATCACGGCACTGCCTCATCATTTCAGAAGGCACTGCTTTTGATCAGTAGTCCTACAAGTTTTATAAGTGTAAGAAGACAATAATAGGACTTTTGGCCCAAACTAGGTTGCCTATTTATATATGAACGTCTAAGAGAATTTCATATGTCCGTGTATTTTCTGTTTTAAAAGAACAAGGGTAGGGTTGTAGAAGGAAATGACATTTAACGATGATACTCGCAACAGGTCAAACCAGCACTGGCAGAGAAAGACTCCTACCTACGATGTTGATCTGAGATTGTCACTGTTTCGTTCCTCTTTAAACCAATGCTGACCGGTGCCATTGCTGGACATTGTTTTACAACGAGCAGGTACCAATGCCGGGCACATTTTTTTACTGTCCTAGTGCCAATCCCGAGCACTGTTTTAACCGTACCGGTGTCATTGCCGGACACTGTTTTTCACGAATATTCTGATGAGAGTGATATAGCTGGGAGCTATTTAGCGGCGTTTTTGGTAGAATTTGTCGAACGTTTCGATTATATCGCTGTTTACAACTTGCGCTGGAGACTGTTCCCTTCCTCGACATCTCTACACGTGAAGAAGTTGCTGGTGATGTCTAGTGTGAAACGCTTGTCATTGATTTTGTATCCATTATTCTTAGTCACTCAGTTCGCATATAGAGTGAAAAGGTTTGCTTGGTTGGCGTTTTCCTTACCCTTTATTATCTTCCACACCTCAATTAAGTCACCTCTGACTCTACGCTTCTCTAGCAAATAAAGCGTAGGGATAAGTTTGGTATCTCTACGTTAAACCTGCTCTTATTTAATAACTTCTTTCAGACTTGGGCGGAATACTCAAAGTGCGGTCTAACCAATGCATTATATAATTTGAGAATACTGTGCATTCTTGTACAAGATCGTGCGGGATATACCATGCCCAACATTTTATTGTCATTTTTTTCTTCTTGCTGCTTCCAAATCGTTACCAATGGCGCCACTTCGATATCTCTCTTCTGTGACACGGGACATTTTCTTTATGAACATAGAATATTCGTGCTTAGGATATTGATGACCGATGTGCATAACTTCAATTTTGTCGCCATAGAATTCCATTTGCCAATTTTCTGACCAATCAACAATTTTGTTCAAGTCTAATTGAAACTGCCCACACTAAAATTTGGTTTGCAATTTTCCCCCTAGCTTAGTATCGCCTGCAAATTTGCTAATGTTTGCGAGTATGTTGTTATCGAGATCGTGTATTAATATTATGAGGAAAACACGCCGCTTGGAACTGTAGCCGATTGGACTGTAATATACGAGATCGTTTCGGATACCATGGTGGATATGGTGGGGTAGTTATATACCATGGGGTAGTCAATAAGTAATTAATAACACGTGCGCTGCCTTGCGGGTTAGAACTCGTATCATAGAATAATACGTACGTTTGCCCCGCAGGTTAGAAACTCGTACTTTTGCCCCGCGGGTTAGAAATACGTGCTCCTAAGTTAGTTTAGGTTGTGTATGAAGGTTCCAACAATATGTTCGCAACGTAGCCAGCAAATATATCCAGCTGCACGCAACATAACGTCACGGAGCCACTATCCCGCAGTATCACACTGAACCAGGGTGTACACCACTGTATACATTTCGATTTCGTACCATACTCCAATTGGAAGAAGCTCAGTTAAGTACGACTCGCTGCCGTTTACCCGTGGGCCAGCATTTTATTCAGATATTCAGCTCACCTCGAATGTCGAAGCGGTGCAATTTACTAACTGACCGTTTGTGAAAGACTTTATCGAAGGCCTTTTGGAAGTCATGATAGATGATATCGGTCGGAGATATCGCGTCGTGAGTTGCAATTATATTCTTGCAAAAATATGAGCACGTTCGTAAGACAGGAGCGATTGTGTCTAAAGTCATGCTGAGAGTCACCCATCAGATTGTTTGATTGTAAGATTTTTTTAATTTTATGCGTAGTCAAACTTTACATCAATTTGCCCATGACTGAGGTGAGACTAATTGGACGATAATTGCCAGGACACTTTTTGTGTAATTTTTTAAAATTACCGTGACGTTGGCATCTTTCTATTGAGAAGGGCAGGTGCCATGTGTGAAAGATTGGGTGAAAATGATTGATAAGTGCTCGGTCATCTTACATTGCGACGGTGTAGACGGTGGCTGCACGGTTATTGTTTATTGGAATAATTACTTAGCTGGTGTTTCATGTTTATATCATGAATGGCTTTGACACTGGAGATGCCGGTTCAAAATTAAGTAAAAAACATTTTATTTATCTGCTTTAAATGGCAAAAGTTTAATGACGGGAGGTTTCTCATTCGCTCGGTTCGGCAGGAATTAGAAAATGAATGGATGCGCTCAAGTCCGATTCATAGAAAAAAAAGGTTTGTGATCAGAATTTGAACAGCATTCATTTAGAAAGCGTCCCATCTTCAAATCGGATTGAAATGTGCCCAAACATAAAAGATGGCCGAAGTTATAGAGGATATGTACTTGGCAAAATGTTTAGAAGCCTTTGTGGGAGGCTTCTAAACATTTCACCTTTGCTATTTCTGACAACGATTCCACATGTGCCCCCATCTCCGCGTGGTCCCATCACCACATGAATCCAGTACCGCGTGCTCTTATCACCGCTTGGTCCCAGCAGCGCGTGCTTCTAGACTTGCTTGCTCCTAGACCCGCGTGCTCCTAGACCCGCGAGCTCCTAGAGCCGCGTGCTCCTATAGGCGCATGCTCCTAGAGCCGCATGCTCGTAGAGCCGTATGCTCGTAGAGCCGCTTGCTCGTAGAGCCGCGTGCTCGTAGAGCCGCGTGCTCGTAGAGCCGCGTGCTCGTAGAGCCGCGTGTTCGAAGAGCCGCGTGCTCGTAGAGCCGCGTGCTCCCTCATTGCGGGCTTCTCTCATTGCTTTCTCCCGCGTGCTCGTATCATCGTGCGCTCACAGCTCCACGTGCTTCCACTACAACATACTTCCACTAAAACATACTTCCTGTATAAAATAATCCCAGCACTGCGTGCTCCTAGCACTGCGTGCTCCCAGCACTGCGTGCTCCCAGCACTGCGTGCTCCCAGCACTGCGTGCTCCCAGCACTGCGTGCTCCCAGCACTGCGTGCTCCCAGCACTGCGTGCTCCCAGCACTGCTTGCTCCCAGCACTGCCTCCTCCCAGCACTGCCTCTTCCCAGCACTGCCTCCTCCCAGCACTGCCTCCTCCCAGCACTGCGTGCTCCCAGCACTGCGTGCTCCCAGCACTGCGTGCTCCCAGCACTGCCTGCTCCCAGCACATCATGCCCACAGAACCGATTTCATGGGCAGCGTGATGCAGCGGGCCGCGTCTTATCGCTGTTCACCATGAGATCGAAAGCACTTCCTGCTCGGCTCCCCAACCCGGAAAACTATTTGGCTATCCGAACCGGGGCGTAACTGTTTGGGCCGAAGTCCACCTAAATCCCTCCTCCCCCCCCATCATCCGTCTCTGTCCTCATAATGTCTTACATTCAAGTCAAGGTTGGCGAACCAAATAAGCATTAGAAGTTCTCGCCAAATAAATTACATGTACTGTAAATGTAACATTTATATACATTTCCTAATGCGCTAAATCCATCCGATCCGACACAATTGTAAGGAATGTGGTCATAACAGCGGCTTCACAGGATACACGATGTTGGTATGAGAGACACTTTGTTCAATACATTCGTGCAATCCTGCTGCCCTTGGAAGGGTTAGATGTGGGTTGCATTTAGTAACGTGGCCCTTGAGGCGATGGAAGCTATATCATAAAGATGTCAGTCTGGGGGTTGGAAAACGCTAAAAAGTTGCGGGGAAATTTTGATTTATTCGCTAGCTTGTCAGAATGAGGGAACCGAATTAAACTATCGAAAAATGAATATTAGATACCCATCGTAATTTCTACTCTGAACATAACCATTTACTGCCTCCATTTGACCTGTAGCGATATGGAGGGCTCGCGTGCACGAGGTCCACATGAACCGAGGACCGCGTCAGCTGTGTCCCTTCGTATGGTGCGCCAGTTCGACTCGACTTGACTCCTAACCTCCTCCTGGCGGTTCCCCTCCTGTAGCAGGCAATGTGATAGGCGTGTTGTCGAGATGTGCTGATCTCGCAATATAACTGCTCACATTGGCGTCCAGAACTTGAAAACAGGTAAAAGACTAATTTGTGACGTCACACAACTTTAACAATGAATTAATAAAAAATGTCGGCACCACGTAACCGTTCTTGCCCGAGTCATTGACTCGTCATGACGCCCATCTTCCATCAGTGCGAGTTTCTCACCAAAGAATGTCTATCGAATTACGAATAAACTATCGAGCGTTAAGCGCATTCTGTTTGATTAGTAAAGAAGATATAAGTATACTGTGTTTATACACTGTTACTCTGTATAAGACAACTCTTATCATTATATAACACACATACAGATACAGACACTAGGCCGCATACCCAGAAAGGGGGTGGCCGACGGCAAGGGGCACCTCACACCCGCATACGCTCACACTCACACAACTTAGCCCTTCTGTGCTAAAGGATCCGGCCGGTACCCCCTCAACATACACTCTGAGTCACGAGTGCAGTCCGAGGATCCGTCGTCAGCAGCAGAGCCCGACAGTTTTCACTGGTTTACCCTCACCGTGTCATAAGGGCCGGCCCCCCCTCCACCCACGACCATCCCGACAGCGGAATGCCAAGGGCGGGAAAGCACATCAGAGCAGCGTCAAAATCAACCATTCTCTACTCACGCCTTTTTATTGCACGCTCTCTCGCCACCTCCATATTCATGTCTCTCCTTCCCAACGCCTGCTTCACACCGTCCATCCACCCAAACTTCGGTTTACCTCTAGGCCTGCGACCACTCGCCTCCACATTCATCACCCTTTTAACCAATCTCTCTTCATCCATCCTCTCCATGTGCCCGAACCATCTCAGAACACGCGAATTCACTCTGTACTCCAACTTCTTCACCATCCCTGTTCTGTTTCGAACCACGTCGTTGGTGATCCGGTCTCTCAGCGTTACTCAAGCCATGCTCCTCAAACATTTCATCTCGAAAACCTTCAACCTTCTTCTCTCCTCTGCTCTCACCCCCCAAGCCTCAGCTCCGTAGAGCAGAGTTGGGACAACAACACCCTCATACAGACCTCTCTTTGCTTCCATCTTCAACGTCCTACAGCTCATTACACTCTTTAGTGCACCCAACACTTTACATCCCTCCTTCACTCGCGCCTTCACTTCAGTTTCCACTAGTTCAGTTATCTCCACATGGGAGCCCAGATACTTAAAACACTGAACTTCCTCCAGCAGCTCTCCATTTGGGGTGACACTAATTTTGCTCGCATCGACAGTCCTCGAGCATCTCATTACTTTACTCTTACCCACGTTAACTCGAAGCTTCCTCCTCTCACACACTCTACCAAACTCAGACACTAGCCTACACAGCATCTCCTCTGAATCCGCAACCAGGGCCGTATCATCAGCAAATACCAACAGGCTCAACTGCCAACTCCGCCCATTCGCTTCCAACAGTTCCCAGCTACGACCCAGCAACACACATCCACGCTCATGACAACAAACCCCGTCTTCAACAGGTTACTGAATTTTGAAAAACAATTCCGATTCGCTGAAACTAATTGATAGGTCTTGGTGCCGGCCCTGGTAAGCAGGCCTCTGGTTTCCTTTGGTCTGGGCCCATAAATAAGTCAACCCCTCACCCCCACCAACCGCATTACCCGCCTCACCTCCCCCCTCCGCATCCCCGTCCACGAAAAAGAGGCCTATTCATGGGGAGGAAGGGGATCGCTCGCTTGAACAACACCACTGCCTCACGAGTCCATCATATAATATGAGCACTTGCCCTACGATATTAATTAAGTAGGTTACGATACTAACTAAGTAGATTACAATAGTAACTAAGTAGATTATTCATGGAGTCTGGTCAAGACTGATGACAATATACAATTAATCCGATCCTTCACCGAATTGTTCTGCCCTATAATCTACTGGCATGTTTTGATACTCATGCAGCAGAAGTACTATCTGATTGGCCTTGCTATAAAAGATCATTATCCTGTTGCTTGTTTTCTCTCGTTGAATCTGAGTATCTATCTCTACCACAGTATCCTCCTTGCGCTGCTGGAGTATCATGTGCTATGCACATTAAGCGTTTGAACTGAAAATGTCTGTTACGTCCGTCCATTTCAGTTGAGGCGAATTCTGTGCAAGCTAGTAGTAGTAGTAGTAGTAGTAGTAGTAGTAGGCCTGGGACTGGCTGAAAAGTCCATCCTAGCAGTATTCCAAAATTGAATTAGCAGTACAGCTACCCCTGCCCACAAAGCTAGCAAAGTCCTGTCTGGAAAAATAGATGAAAAAGTAGATTATTTTAATCGTATTTTTTTGGCCTTTTCTAGGGCCAGGTTAAACAATAAAATATATATCCCATGCTCACCGTCTGGTAACATTCAGAACGTGGTGCATCAACTCACAATGCTTGTGAGTTGATGCAAAACATTTCCTTGTACGATGCTTGTGATTTGTAAATCGTTTCCGCGTACAATGCTAGTGAGCTGTAAAGCATTTCTGCCGTCATCACAGCCAATGAGGGACTAGAGACGCTCCCACAAGATGGCATGCAAGGGATGGGGGAGGGAGAGGCTGTAAACTGAGGATTGGTTGTGTGGGAGGCCGAAGGGACATGTGTGAGGATTTGGGGGTTGGGATGGGAGGAGAGGAGGTTGGGAGGGAAGGGGGGGTGGTCCGTGAGTGTGGGGCTGTTTGATGAGGAACACAGAAGGGCGTTGTGTGAGCGACTCCTTCACTGTGGTGACTGCCCTACCAGGTCAGAGTGGGGGTACAGGGCTGCGGGAACAAGGTCTTCTTCACACAGTCGTCTCCAGTTGTGCCGGTGCTACACAGCCTCTCTTGTGTTAGGTTCCTATCACAGTGACCAAGAATACCACACATGGAACAGTGTTTTCATGGCAGTCAGCGACGCAGAAAATAACCAAGATTTCTTCTTTAAAGTGCGGTGTTTATCTGGACAGGAGTGCTCTTAAATTGTAAGCGGCGCGTCTTGTAAATCATAAAATTTACATGTTTAATGTTCTATTTCATGTACAGCTTACAGTGAACTTTTGACGACTGCTCTATCTGCTAAAAGAGTGACGAAGTACTGTTATTCGACCCAACCAATCCGACCGCTTCGAACAAATACTACGACCACCCTTTGTAGTGGTTCTGCTGCCGTGTAGCATGAGAGTGCGCGGTGAGCAGATCACGGCATCGACCAAACCCTAAAGAATCGTTGTTATTTATACCTTCCTTGAAGTGAAGATATCCACCACCATTCCCTGCATGTCCCCCTCACCGCCCGATCTCTGGGGCTCCTCTGGACTGTCCAGCACGATGCTCGAGTCCGGCCTGGGCCCCTCGTCCAGCATGTCCACCAGTACAGGGAGCCTGAACGGTAGCTGCAGTCAGCGCGAGCTGCTCAACTGGATGTGTCGGTTAGCAGCTGCCGAGACGAGGAACAGCGCTGCCCTGCACAGGCCGGCATCGCACTATGACTCCTTGCAGGTGAGCTCATAGCATAGCATTAGTAAACCATCCCATTCCCCAGCAGGGTGTGTTCAGGTGGTACTGGGATGGATACCCTTGAATTATTGACATTTGATGAATATTTAAATTATACTATCAATTCTCATTGCCAGTTATGTGTATTTCCTCTATTAGAGCGTCACCGACTGTTTCTAACGCTCACTTTCCAGTTACCTCTTGTGATTTGGCCCGCTTCAAATGACTGTTTGGCGTTGATGGAGTGCTTTTCAGAGATCCGTAATAATAATTTTGAAAGTCTACATGACATAAAATTACCTGTAATCCTCATAAAAATTATACAAAACGCTGCTTAGTTGCGTCGCTGCTCCATTAGTAGGAATAAACCTCTGGATTAAACCTCTGGATTAGCCCTCCGGATTAGCTCTCTGGAATAGCCCTCTGGAATAGCCCTCTGGATTAGTCCGCTGGATTAGCCCTCTGGATTAGCTCTCTGGAATAGCCCTCTGAAATAGCCCTCTGGAATAGCCATCTGGATTAGCCCTCTGGAATAGCCCTCTGGATTAGCCCTCTGGAATATCCTTCTGGAATAGCCATCTGGATTAGCCCTCTGGATTAGCCATCTGCATTAGCACTCTGCATTAGCACTCTGCATTAGCCCTCTGGATTAGCACTCTGCATTAGCACTCTGCATTAGCCCTCTGGATTAGATAGTCACTATACTACACAATGCAGTGGGCTACTTCCTACCATCATTCTACCTACTTCTATTTTGTTCGCGATTGCATCAATGGGTAAGATAGAAAGAAAGGAAAAAACATTTATTCCCGAGGTGCCCCGTGGTATTCTTGGGGTGTTCAAAGTATTTCTTAATTCTAAAATGCACATTAAATTAGGGGGACAATTAAATCTAGCAATGTATTTGCCTCCACATGAAACTTGCCATTTCTTTCGAAAAAATGAGTACGTTCGTGTCCGTCACAGTTATATAATACGCATTAAATCCTGAGTACAGCTTCGTCGAGTAACGTACTTGGTTATATATTAGACTTGCCTGTTCAATGTAACAAGCGAGCACGTTCATTTTCCCTCAACCGCTGAGGGCATCTTGGAGACGGCTATATTTGGTTGTTATATGACTCTAGTGCATATGGTCAGGAGGTATTTACGATTAGCCTTCTATAAAAAAAAAATTGTAAGTCAACCTTATTTCATGTTTGCTCAGTACTGACTATGCCAGTTGAAGTTATATAACCCCTTAACAGCCCACCCACTTGCAGTCAAAGAAGATATGAAATAGTCTTTAAACAATCTCTCTCTGTATTTCCATTCATAGCGTATGACTGGCGTAATCATATCATTGACACAAACATAATGTAATAAAGGCAGCAGTCCACCCACTCCCGGCCAGCTACTGGCCTGCCGCTCGCCCTAATCTGTACCTATTTAAACCTGGTCTAAACCGGCTATAAGCTCTTTGTAAACAGTTTTAGATGACATTGTTTGTCAACGAAAATACTACCTGGTTCTCCTTTTATGAGTTTCCAGTTATATTAAATAGAGCATATTTTGTTCAGCGCCATTTGAACCGAAACATCGTTTGGAAAGAGCTGAAGAGGGTTACAGGGAAGGAGGTGGTGAAAGATGTTAACGGCTGGTTGATGTTGGAGAGTGGTGATGGTGTACGGGAGAGTTGGGCTGAGCATTTTGAAGATTTGTTGAATATTGAGAATGACAGAGAGGCTGACATTGTTGCGGTGGGTGTGGTGCACGGATGCCGGTTTTGAGAGTGAGAATTGTTACGGATATCACTAAGGAAATGGTCGAGGAGGAGGTAGAGGTGATGAAAAAAGCTGTGAAAGCCACTAGTTTGGATCTCGTCGCGAGTGAGTGCCTGAACAAGGGGGTCGGATGGATGGTGACGCGACTAAATCTGTTTTTGTGTCTAGCGTGGTGCAGATTGAGTGGTAGTGCTTGCATTGTTTAGCTGTGTAAATGCAAAATGGATACAAATGGTTGTAGTAACTGAAGAGGTATCAGTTTGTGATTGTGGGTAAGTTTTATGGGAGAGTGCTGATCAAGAGGATTAGAGACTACTGATTGTACGGTTGGCGAGGACCGTGTGGGTTTCAGGAGTGGAAGAGGATGTGCAGATTAGTTTTTTGCAGTGAAAGAAGTACCTTGCAAAGTGATAGGATGTGTTCTTGGCCTTTGTGGATCTGAAAAGGCCTACGATAGGGCCCTAATGACGGCGTGGTTGAGGGTTTGGAGTAGGCGCAGATTTGTTATTGAGGTCCACAGTTTCGATGATGCCGACAAGGCATGTGTCAAAATAGGGAGCCAGGCGATTACTTGGTTCCAGTAAAAATGGGATTGAGATGAGGTAGCCTAATGCATCGCTGGCTATTCACTCCCTGCAAGGATGGAATCGTCAGGGAGGTGAACGCGAGTGTAGTGGGTCGAGGCTTAGAGTTGGGGTGTTATTGGAGAAGCTGTGGTGTTTAAAGTACCTTGGCTCTCGTGTGGAGAAAACTGACTTGGTGTTAGAAATGTAGACGAAATTGAGGTGAAATCTAGAGTGAAGAATGGATTGTCATATATTGGGTGCATTGAAGAGCGTAAAGAGCTGTACGGCAATGGGTATGGTAGCAAAAATAGGGTTGTATGAAGTTGTAGTTGTCCCGACTTGAATCGAAGAGGCGAGACGTGGTGGATGGCAAATGAAAGGTAAATGCCTTCGAGATGAAATGTCATTGAGGTATAGCAGGAATGACACTGAGGGATATGATCAATAATGAAGTTGTTCGAATGAGAACGAGAATGGTGAGGAAGCGAGAGGAGAGTTGAGTCTGAGTTGGTTCGAGCATATGGTGAGGACAGATGATGAGAGATTTGTAGTGAAAGGGTAACGAAACCGGAGGTTAGTGGACGTAGGCCTAGAGGTAGACAACGAATGGGTAGACAGACGAATGGGGTGGTGCAGGACTTGGTCTGTCTACCAGACAGACGAATGGGGTAGACAGACGAATGGGGTGATGCAGGACTTGGTCTGTCTACCAGACAGACGAATGGGGTAGACAGACGAATGGGGTGATGCAGGACTTTAGGAGGAGAGATATCAGTGTAGAGGTAGCTGGAGAGCGTGCAATGATTGTGAAGAGGTGAATTCTAACGCGGATTTCCCGCAGTCAGCGTCTCGTTGAGAAGCGGTATGGACGTACTGCAATTATGACTGCGAAAGCTGTCGGGCTTTGCTGCTGACACTGATCTCCGACCTCATTTCTGACCCAGAGTGTGGGTTGCGCTAAACCGCTACGTTTTGGTATGTGTATGACTGCGTGCGAGGAGTGGGAGGTGCGCTTGCCGTGGGCTCCACCATTTCTCGGGGATTCGGCCTTGTCTGCATCTGTACAATTTGATTTTTTGTTATTTTGTACTAACTTTACTTTTCCTTAGTCAGGGTGCTAACATTATGATAGTACCAGTGCTGCCTCTGCATGTAACATATGCAGTGTACTTCCAATGTCGTTCTAGAACTCAGTATGTACTGACGTGTCTAGTAAAGAGTCTGTGGGTATTGATGTTTTGCTGCATCAGTTCGGGACGCCAAAAAAAAATCGGTTCTGATCAATGAATAGCATAGTTCATAAATCATTAATTTTTGTTCAATATTTAATCGCGAAAAAGTTTGATATGTTTTGTTTAATTGAAGGCCTAGTTCAAATAGGATGCAACACAAGAACGAATAAAAATAAATTGCTTGTTGGGAAAGTAAATGCTTGTTTCTGCATATTTGCTGATGAATTTTAAAATTTTATTTATTAATATTTTACTTGAATCTACATCAAAAATTAAATAATTCCATTTTATTGCCAGTCTAAAATAATTAATGTTACTTCACAGAATTAAAACTTTAAACTAGGTAACAATTATTAAGATCATCGATGACTAACATCTGTGTTTGAAACATGTCGTTTTCGAAGGAATACTGCACACTGGCGAGAAATCAATGCAGCACGTCATCATGCACATGCGGAGCATCGATCATACAATAATCGGGCGCTGTAAATCGTCATTGCGACAACTCCCACGCTTGACGTATTGCTGGAAGATACATGGTTACAAAAACTAAATATTTAACATCTCAAACAGTAGATACTCAAGGGTGAATATTTTAATAATACATGCGACTTTGGCATGTGATTGTACATGATTTTCAAGTTCGAGGACTGCGGTGGAATAAAATTCAGCATTTATTTACTTTAACAAACAAATAATTATTCCATGGAAGTAAATAAATGGTAATTAAATTTGTATTAAATGAATTTAAATTGTAGTGCGACCGAAAATTCTGCAAGTGCAATTTTATGAAGGAGGTACTATTTATCGAAAAATGTAATTAATTCCTGCTAAACTTGAATTTTTATTCAATATTTTTTCTCAACTGTGCATGTTACAGACTGTACCCGTTTGACTGCGTGATATGTTTGTCATTGTCTTAATTCGGCTTCCGAAGCACGTCACGCCGTTTTCATTCTTATGCCCTGCTTTCCCCACGGCTTCAGTCAAAGCCGTGTCCAGGCGATCATCTAGCATGTGGTCAGCAGCTGCTCAAAATGAGTGCAGCCGCTCATAACGTGTCCTGCATAGGAGGGCTGTAGGCCGGTCTGTGGGACGGCGCACGCCTCTTCTGAGTTTTATAACCAACTGTTTGGTCATGTGTCTTCACATGGAAAAAAAATGATGCTCTACCGGCTAAAGTAAAACTTTCATTCCAATTGCTTGAGAAATGCTGAAATCCTTGTTAGTGTAAGAAAGACGGGATATAATTTCAAACATTGCAGTTGAAGATAATGCATCGCCATGCAACATGCTTTGCTGTAAACTGAAATAACGATATCGAACGATTAATGCAATTGCAACCGTGTATGCTGGTGAGTGTATTCGCTCGAATAGCGTATCTATGACCCTCGATCACATTCTTTTGTGCCTAGGAATGAGGAGATCCCCGTTTGAGACTGCCCTGCTCCATAAAATAATTACACTATGCAGTTGTTTTTCAGCACATTGATGAGTGTCGTTCATCATTCAAAAACTTCTCGGTCTCCTACCGTGGTTCTCAAAAAGTGCATGTCCGTACATTTGTTCCAGCGTTCAAACTAAAATCGAAACTTATACAGTCATAAAGTTTTCACGAGGTACTATTCATAATTTGGATGCTCTTCTGTGCAATACAACGCCGATTTTTATTTCGAAATGCGAATTTGTATGAAAAAGTTTAATGAGCGTAATTTTTCAATCGGGTTTCCTCTTCCAATTTTAAAACAATCAGCACATGCAATGCATAATAGGAAAGGTATCATAGAATACTACAACCATTCAACTATTTTTTTCTAATCTGAAAATCGTTGAACTTGCTTTTTGAAAACTTTCAGAATCTTCACATAAAATGACCTCTTCTACAGTTTTTAACTTAATTATCATGACATACAACGCACCATTCGAACGCTCTTGTGAGGCATTGCGATAAGTTTTGGCACTTGAATGTGAACTTTTTCTTTGAGTTTTATTTAAAAAAAAAATTGCGTCTATTTTTAGTCGTAGCACCTCATACAGAGAGTTTTGAAGTTATCATTCAATACAATACTTCGTGTTGAAGCTCCTGTGAAATTGTGAGTAATGCAAGTATTAGCAGGCGTTTTCTGGTGTCTAAAATCCTGAAAATGAATATTAATCTCTCCTCATGTCAAGTTGTCATGCCCTGCAATTTCTTCAACCCAATAAGATTTTTTTTTAAATTTTAAATCTTAGGCCTTTTTAGGTGGCTGAGTGGGTGGCGGCGTGTCGGACTCTTTTCACAATAGATTTCCATTAGCAACTAAAGGTAGAAGGGTCGGGGTGAGACATTCTGGCCGGTCTCTTAAATGATCAAAGGTCAGCCCATAAACGCAGCGCGTAAGAAAAAACCTATCAGATGACAGCTACGTTAAATCCCGCTGTATAAGGGAAAAGTCTCCGAAATGCAGAAAAAAAGAATTCGTAGTTTGTTTCCATTTTTTGCTGTAAGTTTGTACCCCAGGGTGTGGGTGTAGCCCACCCCAATGCAGTTTGTACCCCAGGGTGTGGGTGTGGCCCACCCCAGTGCAGTTTGTACCCCAGGGTGTGGGTGTGGCCCACCCCAGTGCAGTTTGTACCCCAGGGTGTGGGTGTGGCCCACCCCTGCGCTACCGGTAACCATGCCTGTGTCAGCACAACAGAACTTGCTGACGTCATAGCCTGTTCACTCGATGTTCAAAGTTTTGAAGGTCTTCAGTACATTGAGCGAACGCCTTACGTCATTCGGCCTTACAGCCTTTGCACACGAAGAGTGCGTGTGCATTGGAATTTCTCGTGAGTCGGGTCATTTGCAGAACAGCTGATCGATGTAAAAAAATCTTGGTTGTTGTTTCCGTTGATAGCACATGCATTCTGATCGCGAAAACTTGTGAAGCAACTATAATTGAACTATCAATTAACAATAATGCTCTGAACCAATAGTTAATATGTAATAAGGCATTATCAGAGCCTCATGTTAGATTTTGGTAATTGTTTGCTATACTTCAAGGGAACTAAACAAGCCTCAGACTGTCATCCAAGCGCTCGTCTGTCATGAGTCTCTCCAGACCAATCATGAAAAGTTGTCCACACGTCGATCCGTTGAATGGGGTGGATGGATGATTATTCATTTTATAGATCATTAACACTTTATTTTAGTATTTAGTATTTCTTTTTTCTTGGGCTCTATTATTTTTCTCTGTTTTTTTTTCATGGTGATACATTTTGCATTTGTTATTATTATATATACAGAGGTCGGTTGAGACAAGGTGACCCAGGGAAGGGGGGTACTCGTGGGACCCGCGGTACTCTGGTGACTCGGTGTTTCAGGAACCCGGGGGACTTGGAAGACCAAGAGGATTTGGGGGAACCCACTTGGACCCTTCTGAGGCCCTTTGGGACAACCTTGAGACCCTTTGGAACCCTCTTGAGAAACTGTGGGATCCTCTTGAGGCCCCTCTGAGTCCTGGAAACTCTGCTCCCCCCTCCCAGCGCTGTAAGACCCATACACAGAAGGATGTTTATGCGAGATGCTTGAGTGGAACTAATAACCATTACAGTCCGCGGATTAATGGCGCAGGAGGCGAGGGTCGCGTCGAGGCTGGTCGAGGTGCGTCGAGATCAGTCGAAACATGTTAAGGCGAGTCGAGTTGGTCGCGAAGAGCCGAAACTGGCCGAAATGATTCGAGACAAGCTGAGATGAGCTGAGGCGAAAGGTCTCGGGGGGGCTCAGGGAGCTCGGAAAGACCCGGGGGTCATGGGTCACCCTCCGGGATTCGTCGGCTCTTTCGCGACCCAAGGGACCAATGCCTCCCCCCGCCCTATCCCCTTAAACGATCAGTGCAAAATCAATAATCTGAGCAGTTTTTCTGCCCATGACGAACCTGCTATTACTTTCTTGTTCACGATCCACGCTGGAGTATTTTTGCGGAAGTTCGTGTTTGTGATTTTGTGAATGGTTTTTTTTTCTTCAGTCTGTGCTCGCTCGCGCGTGCACGGACCATATGCAGTTTCTAGGGTTGACCTGGACTGCGTAGCTATAAAACCTTGTGACGCGTTGCGGTTGGAGTCAATCTAATCCGTGAAGCCATAGACCTTGTACCAATTTTTGGAGTTCTGAGTGGTTAGAGGCGGGAATTCGTTTTGTCTGAGTCTTTATCTTGCCAGACTAAATAAATTGTTCTTGAAATCAAATAGACCGGGTAGCTGTAAACATTGTGTTGCGTTGATGTCGGAGCTGGCTTTGTCCGTGCAGCCGTGAACCTGTACCAATTTTGACGATACTATCTGTGCGCACTGGCGTATGGACAAATAACTCATGAGGTTCTGAGGGGTTGGAGGCGAGGATTCGTTTTGGTTCATCCGAGTCTTTATCTTACCTAAATGAATAAATTGTATTTAAACAACTAAACCGCGTAGCTGTAAATATTGTGTTGCGTTGCTGTCGGAGCTGAATTTGCCCGTGTAGCCACTGACCTTGTACTAATCTCGACGATGCTACCTGTGCGCACTAGAGTGCGTACATATCACTCTTTATGTTCTAAAGGATTGGAAGCAGAGATCCATTTTGAGTAAGCGTTTTTTCTTTTGCGCACTAGCGTGCGTCTGACATTGCTAAATTTTTTACGTTTTTTTTAACGTTAAAAGCGTTGTTTAGTTTTTTCCTCGTACACTTAGCGTGCGAGCCTACTGGAATCAATGATCATCGAGCCCTACGGGGGAGCCTATTATGACTCACGTTGAGGCTCTGGTGGAAATGAGGCTCAAATTAAATCAAATCTGAGTCCTGGAATTTCTGTTTCCCCCTTTTAACGCTGTAAAACCCATACACAGAAGAATGTATAAATGTGGAGTGCTTGAATAGAGAAATTAGGTATTACAGTCCACAGCATTGCTGACGCATAGGGGGAGAGCCGCGTCGAGGCTGGTCGAGGTGCGTCGAAATCAGTCGAAACATGTTGAGGCAAGTTAGTGCGACGAGCGACGAGCCGAAATGATCCGAGACGAGGGGACTCGATGGACCAGGGGAGCTCCAGGGACTTGGGTTACCCTTCGGGATTTGTCGGGCTCTTTTGGGACCCGAGGTACCTCTGCCACCCCACTCCCACTCTAAAATGTTTGAGTGAAAATTTTTGTTATTACAGTCCACATGATTAATAGCGCAGAGGGGGAGAGCCACGTCGAGGCTGGTCGAGGTGTGTCGAAATCAGCCGAAACATGTCGAGACAAGTCGAGTTGGGCGCGACGAGTCGAGACTGGCCGAAATGAGTCAAGACAGGCCGAAATGAGTCGAGACAAGCCCAGATGAGCTGAGACGAGGGGACTCGAAGGACCCGGGCAGCTCGTGATACCCTGGGGACTTGGGTTACCCTCTGGGACCTATCGGGCTCATTTGGGACCCGAAGGACCTCTGCCCCGAAATAATAAATATGATGGCAATCATCTGAGCCGCTTGTAATTTTATGAATAAGTGTTTGTTTCAGTCCGTGCTCGCTCGCACGGGCGCGGTGTTACGATTTTCAGTTCAGGGTTACGAATAATTGGGTAAATCAGGGTTGAATGAAGATCACTTGGTTTCATAATTTGTCTTTTTCACAAAGAAATGGTAACACGTCACAGGTTAAATCAATATAGTACTGAAAATAAACACAAGTTACACTAGTGATTAGCAGCCAAAGATAGGTAACACGCGTAAGACGAGCGTGTGGTAGGAGTGTGGTATGTGCC
Source organism: Gammarus roeselii (assembly GCA_016164225.1). Lineage (NCBI taxonomy): Eukaryota > Metazoa > Arthropoda > Malacostraca > Amphipoda > Gammaridae > Gammarus > Gammarus roeselii. Next base: position 18,477 of record SDVV010006166.1, read on the forward strand.
TATACTATAGCGAGGGAGTGAGTGTGGGGTGCCAGGTCTGCTGCCGCTGCCCAGTGTGTGTCGCCACTGGCCGGAGAGTGTGTGTCTGCACTCCCGTCTTCGGACCACGTCGCTCTTCTAACTGAGTAGAGGCCATTTTGCCCTCGTTTAAATACTCGGTGGGCGCCTG
>SDVV010006167.1:0-18644 GCA_016164225.1 Gammarus roeselii
GTATCCTAAGCTATTGTCTCTATTGTCTTATTGTAATCTGTTTATGCGGGGGCTATATTGGACAAACCTTATATATTCAGTGAAATTTGTATGTAAGAAGACGGTATAATTGAATTGATTGCTCGTATTTTAGATACCACATGTTTGTAGGTATTGTCTGATTTGAACTTGTTTTTTGCCCTGAAGAAGACACTAATTTTACCTGTGTCGAAAGCTTGGCCAAATAAAAATGATTGTCTAGAAGAACTTCATTGACCACAAAATGGATTAACCCAGACGTCAACAAACCTTCCGATATATATATATATATATATATATGTATATCACATAACATCAATATCACTTATTGTTTTCTTAAAAGTCTCATATCCAAGGAATACATCTTGCACGACAGTTTATTTTACAGCACTCTGGATCCAAACATCCTCATTTCCCCAGAAACATAATAAGATTTATCAGGAAGCTTTGCCATTTTCCTGCCGTCCTGATCCTGATGAATACCCTGGAAAAAATGTCGGTGTTCTGGCCAGGGTGTTTAACTTAAGCATTACTGATGGGTGAGATGAATTGGATCTTCGCCCATGCACCCTATTGATATTTCCCATCAACACCGCTCCCACAACCGCAGCTGGCCCGTCTGTTGGGATGTCTGAACGCTGGCCAGACTCTCAGACGTCCACAAAGCTGGCAGCATCGTCCCTGTTTAGATTGATCTCAACAACGAGGGATAATTTTTCTGTCAGATGCCGAGTAAGCAGAGCTGCAGGAATGTTCAAGCATTTGGCGAGTCCGGCCACCCGCAGAGGTGGGCCTCCTATATTTACGTAGTCTCGACCAATCAACTACGTTTACACATGCCTACGTCACAGTTACTTTGGTTATCTTTCTTTACTGTTTTAGACATTCGGTGAAACATCATTCCGGTAGCAACAGATTAATTTTTCAAATAAACCTGGATTTTCATCTAATTAAATTTTGCCTTCGGTAGAAGGTACGTTCTGAGTAGATTTGTTCTCCTTAACTCGCATCGATCTGTCCCTCCACCGACGTGCCTCCCGTTCCACCGGCGTGTCTCCCCTCCACCGACGTGTCTCCCCCCAACGACGTGTCTACATTCCCACCGACGTGCCTCTCTTCCCACTGACGTATTTCCCTTCCAACAGACGTGTCTCCCTTCCCACCGACGTGTCTCCCTTCCAACTAACGCTTCTTCCTTCCCACCGACGTGTCTCCCCTCCACCGACGTGCCTCCCTTCCCAACAGACGTGTCTCCTCTCCACCCCCGCTTCTCCCTTCCACCGAAGTGTCTCCCATCCAATCGACGTGTCTCCCCTTCACAGACGGGGCTCCTTTCCCACTGACGTGTCTCCCTTCCCACCAACGTGTTTCCCCTCGAACAACTCATGTTTTTGTTCATATCCCATTGGCCTCCTCTCGTTGCGGCTGGCTTTCTTGGAAGAGCAACACATCACAAATGACGTCAAAAGATGTGATCGTAAACCTGGCAGTCGTGTTTGCGACTGCCTTTGACAGAGCTGGGTGGATTCCTAGACCACCGGCTGTTAGTCACCTCCCTCTCTGACTTCAAACGTTCTGTTCACAGAGCTTGGTAGGATCACTAATGGCCCTGTTCTGGGCTGGTGACGATACGTTTGTTGCAACAGCTGGCCCATGTTGGCACCCTTTGATGATACATTTCACTTCCAATGATGCTGCGCTCCCTCGTACGCCCGTGAAACTGTCACATTTTGCCATTCCAGCCCAAACTAACTGACCAGAAGATTTGTTGAGATGGGTTCCACGTACTGATATTAAAATAGGACCCGACTCTTAATGCATCCCTCCCTCACATCCATTTAAAGAGTTCATGTTTTAGTCTTTCTGGAATACCAGCTGTTTATACAGAAAATACTATTCAGGTTTCGGTTCTCTGTCACATTCCACAATAAATGATCTTTCCTACGGGATATCCGTCTCCCTAATATACTCTCCAGCACTGAATCATATGCTTTCTACAGTCAAAGAGAGGCCAAACATTGTAAAGTCTTATTCATGACCAGTGTTCCATTTCGCTCATCATCAATATTGACAAATATGAATTTAGACATTCGACAAATCCAATGGGCATCTTTGTACGCGCCCCAATGTTTTGCGGCAGTGACGATGATAGGAGATATCAACGAAGCGTTCTCGATAGGAGATTTAAAAGGTGTTGTTTCGATGTCAGGTGTTTTCTTAGCCAATTACTTTATGATAACGTTACGATTCTATTGAAATCACTCGATCGGCCTTTGCTATACCCCCCAGTATTGTAGGCGATTCATCGGGACCTTTGGTTGTGTTTAAAATGCGCCACACCCTCATTGACATGCGCCACACCCTCATTAACATGCGCCACACCCTCATTGACATGCGCCACACCCTCATTAACATGCGCTACACCCTTATTGACATGCGCCACACCCTCATTAACATGCGCCACACCCTCATTAACATGCGCCACACCCATATTGACATGTGCCACACCCTCATTAACATGCGCCACACCCTCATTAACATGCGCCACACCCTCATTAACATGCGCCACATCCTCATTGACATGCGCCACACCCTCATTAACATGCGCCACACCCTCATTAACATGCACCACACCCTCATTAACATGCGCCACACCCTCATTGACATGCGCCACACCCTCATTGACATGCGCCACACCCTCATTAACATGCGCCACACCCTCATTGACATGTGCCACACCCTCATTAACATGCGCCACACCCTCATTAACATGCGCTACATCCGAATTAACATGCGCCACACTCTCATTGACATGCGCCACACCTTCATTAACATGCGCCACACCCTCATTAACATGCGCAACATCCGAATTGACATGCGTCACACCCTCATTGACATGCGTCACAACCTCATTAACATGCGCCACTCCTTCATTGACATGCGCCACACCCTCATAGACATGCGCCCCACCCTCATTAACATGCGCCACAATCTCATTGACATGCGCCACACCCTCATTAGCATGCGCCACACTCTCATTAACATGCGCCATACCCTCATTAACATGCGTCACACCCTCATTAAGATGCGCCACACCCTCATTAACATGCGTCACACCCTCATTAACATGCGCCACACCCTCATTGGCACTGCAACCAGTCATGACTCAGCAATTTAGAAAAGGATAGGTGAACATCAATGTGTTATTACAAAGGCTTAGGACCACAACCAATGAACTGAGTAAAAGCACAGGGCGAACATCGTCAATGAACTGTCGAAGTACAGGGCAAATACCACCAATAAACTTTCAAAGCTCAGGAAAAACATCGTCAATGAACTGTCGAAGAATAGGGAAAACATCGTCAATGAACTGTCAAATCACAGAGAAAACTTCGTCAATGAACTGTCAAAGCAGAGGGCAAATACCACCAATGAACTGTCGAAGCACAGGGTAAACCCCACCAATAAACTGAATCAAGGCACAAGAAAAACCCCACTAATGAACTGAGTCAAGGCACAGGGAAAAACCACTAATGAACTGATTCAAGGCACAGGGTAAAACCACTAATGAGCTGAGTCAAGGCACAGGGTAAAACCACTAATGAACTGAGTCAAGGCACAGGGTAAAACCACTAATGAACTGACTCAAAGCTCAGAACAAACACCAACATTTAACTGAGTCAAGGCACAGTGTAAAACCCCTATTGAACTGAGTCAAGGCACAGGGTAAAACCACTAATGAACTGAGTCAAGGCACAGGGTAAAAACACTAATGAACTGACTCAAAGCACAGAACAAACACCAACTTTGAACAGAGTCAAGGCGCAGGGTAAAACCACTAATGAACTGAGTCAAGCACAGGTTAAAACCACTAATGAACTGAGTCAAAGAACAGAACAAACACCAAGATTGAACTGATTCAAAGCACAGGGTAAAAACACTAATGAACAGAGTCAAAGCACAGAACAAACACCAATATTGAACTGAGTCATAGGACAGGGTAAAACAACTAATGAACTGACTCAAAGCTCAGAACAAACACCAACATTGAACAAACAGAGTCAGAGCACAGGGTAAAACCACTAATGAACTGACTCAAAGCACATATCAAGCACCACCAACAACTGAATCAAAGCACAGGGTAAAACCGCTAATGAACTGAGTCAAGGCACAAAATAAATACCAACATTGAACAGAGTCAAAGCACAGGGTAAAACCCATAACGAAGTGAGTCAAGGCACAGAACAAACACCAACATTGAATAGAGTCAAACCACAGGGTAAAACCACTAATGAACTGAGTCAAGGGACAGGGTAAAACCACTAATAAACTGAGTCAAAGCACGGGGTAAAACCACTAATGAACTGACTCAAAGCACAGAACAAACACCAACATTGAACAGACAGAGTCAAAGCACAGGGTAAGACCACTAATGAACTGACTCAAAGCACAGAACAAACACCACCAATAAACTGAGTCAAGGCACAGGGTAAAACCACTGATGAACTGAGTTAAAACACAGGGTAAAACCACGAATGAACCGAGTCAAACCACAGAACAAACACCAACGTTGAACAGAGTCAAAGCACAGGGTGAAACCACTAATGAACTGAGTCAAAGCACAGAACAAACACCAACGTTGAACAGAGTCAAAGCACAGGGTAAAACCACTAATGAACTGACTCAAAGCACAGAACAAACACCATCAATAAACTGAATCAAGGCACAGGGTAAAACCACTAATGAACTGAGTTAAGGCACAGGGTAAAACCACTAACAAACTGAGTCAAGGCTCAGGGTAAAACCACCAACGAACTGAGTCAGAGCACAGAACAAACACCATTATTAAACTGAGTCTAAGCACGGGGTAATACCACTGATGAACTGAGTCAAAGCACAGAACAAACATCAACATTGAACAGAGTCAAAGCCCCCTGCAAACATTCCTGCATTGTGTAAGCGGCAAGGAAAAGCAGTGCAATAATCAGTTCTGGCAAACATCATCACACCAACACGTCAAGGAAACTGGAATGAATCGGACAGACGAATAGGCGAACACCAAAGCACAGAACCCTCAGTGTAAACATCGTGGCACCAAACCACTTGCATACGCATCAATTATTATTATTATTATCATTATTATTATTGAATCATTTATTAACATCGTCTGGAAATGGGTTTTCAATTCTTAAAAAATAAGTAACTTCTTAAACATAGGACAAGAAACTCCATAGTCAAATGCGTTGTTTGAATTAATGAAAACGATAGTTTAATTTGAATTTGTCGCAGCTCATATCTAGGGGCCGCTGGTTTGGATTACATGAAGAGAAATATTATTTGCAAAAGTATCATCGGTGCACATACGGAAAATGTATATTTTGACAAATTAATCACGATTACATAGCATTGGGACAACCAGTGACACGCGGGGTTAAAAAATAAGAAATACTTGGGGTGGATGAATAACAGAATACATGGGTGTTTAAAATAACAAGTACATGGGGTGGGAAATCACGCATACACGGGGTTAGAGTCCCGAGAACATGAGGTTGGGACATCAAAATGTGCTAACATATTGTAATGAGAAGTCTACTTTATTGTACGATGACAAAGGTGTGGATGGACGACATGAATTATGCAGAAATTATAAATAGAAAATGGGGTTGAGAAATCGAAAAGCGCTAACATATTGTAAAAATGGGTCTAAACCATTGTATGAAGGGGTGAATAGGCGACATAAGTTATACAAAAAAAATTATACATAAAATTCATACCCAACAACTGAATATACAACATACACACTTCATGACCGCTAGAAAATGATTAAATGATTGACAATCAGAATGATACAATACTGGAGCACAAAAATCGGATGTATATACTTCTGTTATAGAAGACAAAGAAAAATATTAGCTTATGTGGCAATGATTGTATCATCAAAATGGTACGATAATTGGTAGAAATAATTCAATGAATTACAGTAAAATCGAGTAAACCTCCGTCAAAGCTGGAAGCGGCCTATCGTTCCTCGAAAAGACTGAGCTCGTATTTTAATTATACTAAAACGATTGAAACAATTGAAACATAGAAATAGACAAAATGCTAGTTAATACTCATGGTAATTGGCAGAGACAATTGTGATCGGTAGCAACTTAGAAAACATATGCATAGTCCGAGTAAAAACGATTAGATGGTGTCTCAATGTTGAGAGTTATGGTGGTGGTGGTTTCGGACATGCTCAAGAACTGAATACATTTTCTGGTTATTGGTATTATGCATTTAGCTTGTGTTTGTGAGCAAAGTTACGGTTTTGAATTGATCGGTCAATAGATGTTCATTAAGCCTATTATCGAAGGACGTGTTAGATTTAAGATTCTTGAGGCTTGTTGGGAGTTTGTGAAAAGATTTTGGTCCAGTGAAGAAGCTCGACAGGCAGTTTCTGTTTTCCTGTGTTCAACGTGCGGAGTATCATTATTTTTTGTGAATTGATTGTTGTTTTCACCTCGAGAATATATGTGCCTTTGGCTACCGGGTGAATGTTTTTCTAGAAGACCTTTATGAATTTTGATCGACTCATGGAGTGCCAGTTTGTTGTCAATATTGAGCCACTGCAATTTTTCGAGGAAAGGACTTATGTGGTCTCGTTTTCTGTGGTTAACATCGCATGCTATTCTTGCCGCAAAGCTTATACAACGTTGCACTTCCGCTCTTTGAGTTTTAGTGCATTTCCCCCAATTTGAAACACAGTAGTTGATGTGAGAAAATACTAAAGCGTGGACAATCAGTTATCTTGATTTGAAATCCAATAACTTTTTGTGGAGTTTATGAACAAAAGTGTTCCATTCAACTTGGAACACAGAGTAGTTACGTGGTGTTTGGAGGAAAGATTGGGAGCAAACCATACTCCCAGACTTATAACTTTATCTTCAACAGGAATGCCAGAGTTGCCTATCCTGATAGAGAAATCCATTGGAACTGCTTTTCTTTTTGAGTTCGAGCCGAACAAGATGTATTTAGTTTTTTCGGAGCTACCCTTGAGTCCATTTTTATCATTCCAAGATTTCAGATTTCTTACGGCTGTCTCAGCGTCGTCCTTCAGCGCATTCAGATCTGACGGTTTTCTGGAAAGCAATATTTGAACATCATCGGCGTACATAACCATTTTTTGCGTGATATTTTGCTAATTTACAATCGATGTCATTTACAAAAACCAGGAACAGCAAAGTGCCAAGTATCGAACCTTGAGGGACCACAAAGGCAACTGTGGTCGGATTAGACATAGTTGCGTTATCGGGTTGAACTGACTGTTGCCGATTCATCAGATAACTTTCGAACCATATAGGGTCTATTTCGATATTGCGGAGCTTGCCAAAAATAATTTTATGACTTACACTGTCGAATGCTTTCGATGAGTCCAGCAATACCAGCAGAGAGAGCTGCCCCTCATTAAAGTTTTTGTACAGACCTTCTGCAATGCTCATAAGTGCGTCTTCTGTTAACAATTTTCACCGATAAGCATACTGGCAGTCATTGAACAGCTTGTTTGATTAGAAGTAATCAATCAATTGGTTAGATATTACCTTTACTAGAATCTTGGATAGGACAGGCAGAAGACTGATCGGTCTAAAGTTGGATGGTTCATTCTTGTCTCCAGATTTATGAATTGCTTTTATAATTGCATGCTTCCAGATCTCAGGAAAAGTTTCACTTGCTATGGAGGTGTTAATAACGGTTGTGATATAAGGCAAGGTAACTATAAGGCAGTCTTTCAGATATTGTAGGGCTAAACCACCTATTCCCGTAGAATGTGTTCTTCAAGGCAAATACAGCTCGTTTTACTTCGTGTTGCGATACTTGCTTTGGTTTCCATTTGACGTTTGCTGCTTGGTCACTCTCCCTCGAAAGCTTTTGGACTCCATGTATCTGTTGCGGCACTTTGTAATTCTTGATAAGCTTCCAGGGTTACCTCTTCAAAAACCTGTTTACCAACTCCAGCGAAGTAGTTGTTGAACTTCTCTGCAGCTGCTTGAGGATCCGGATAAGGGAACAATTCTTTTCAGTAAATTCCACGTTTCTTTTTAATTGTTTTTGCACTGTTCTAGTTCCCCACGATGGTATTTAATTTTTGCCCTCCTGACTTCTCGTTTGATTCTTCTACTTTGAATTCGAAATAATTCTAACCAAGTGATGCTTCGTTTTGCTCTGCGTTTGAGATATTTTTACGTGAAATTTCATTTCGCAGTTTTTCTGTAATCCATTTAACCGGCATGCTTTTCTTTGTTTTAGTTCCCGTTGGCGCCACAGCGTTTAGACAAGTGAAAAGATAGTTTTTGAGTATTTGGGCTTGCTCTGTATCGGTTTTATCATCTCGACGCGGAAATTATCCGCGGTTTCATTTATTTTTGTACGACAGGTTATTTTGTATACTTGTTTTGTAACCAACCCACGTGGAACATGCAAGTCAAACTGCCAAATGTGACACTGCTCACAGAAGTAAACGCTCTTTTATGGGCCACAAGTGAAACAGACTTCCAATGAGAAGGATCTATTTACCGTCATTGGGGCACAGATTCCGTCCATTTTATGTTCAAATGACCAATCCTAACTTATACTTTTCTGGGATACTGGCACTCTTCTTGTGCATACACGTACTTGGGCACTAATTTTAAACATTTACTTAGGCACTGCAATGCCATAACATCACCTTCCTATAATCTTCAACGACGAAACATTAATAATCTTCAGCGACGAAATAAATCTTCAACGATGAAATAAATCTTCAAACACAAAATAATTTCCAACGACATAAGAATCCTCAACGATAAAAGAATCTTCAACGACAAAATAATCTTCAACAACAAAACAATCTTCAACAACAAAATAATTTTCAATGTCGAAACAACCTTCAACGACAAAATAATCATCAACGACGAAATAATAATCAGTAATCTTCAACGACAAAATAATCTTCAGCGACAAAATAATCTGCAATGACAAAATAATCTTTAATGACAAAATAATCTTCAACGACAAAATGATCTTCCACGACGAAATAATCTTCAACGACGAAATAATCTTCCACGACAAAATAATCTTCAACGACGAAATGATAATCAATAATCTTCGAGTCAAAAGAGCCTTCAACGAGAAAATAATCTTCAACGACAAAATAATCTTCAACGACAAAATAATCTTAAACGACAAAATAATCTTAAACGACAAAATAATCTTCCACGCCGAAATTATCTTCAACGGCAAAATAATAATCATTAATCTTCAACTACGAAACATTCAGACCTGTTGAACTATCAATAAGATTTCATGTTGATGCATATTTAAATATTTGTGGCTCCATCAAATAGCCAACGAATTTTGGAAAAAAAAACAGAAAGTGCAAACATATAGTTCTAATTGTTAATAAATTTAATGTGCCTACTGTTTACTCTCTTATTATCTCTACTCACTGCATCGCTACTGTATAATCTCTTATTATCCATACTTGTACTGCATCTCTAATGCATGCCTATTCTCTTATTATCCCTACTTACTGTATCGCAACGTTCTATTCTCTTATTATTCCTACTTACTGTATTGCTCCTGTCTATTCTCTTATTATTCCTACTTACTGCATATTCTCTTATTATTCCTACTTACTGCAATGCTACTGTCAATTCTCTAATTAGTTCTACTTACTGCATCGCTACTGTCTATTCTCTTATCATTCCTACTTACTGCATTGCTACTGTATATTCTCTTATTATCCCTACTTACTGCATCGCTACTGTCTATTCTCTTATTATTCATACTTACTGCATCGCTACTGTCTATTCGCTTATAATTTCTACTTACTGCATCGCTACTGTCTACTCTCTTACTATCCCTACAGATTGCATAGCTACTGTCTATTCTCTTATTATTCCTACTTACTGCATCGCTACTGTCTATTCTCTTATTATTTCATTTACTGCATCGCTACTGTCTATTCTCTTATTATTTCCACTTACTGCATCGCTACTGTCTATTCTCTTATTATTTGTACCTACTGCATTGCTCCTGTCTATTCTCTCACTATCCCTACTTATTGCATCGCTACCGTCTATTATCTTATTATTCCTACTCACTGCATCGCTACTGTCAATTCTCTTATTATTTCTACTTACTGCATCGCTACTGTCTATTCTCTTATTATTCCTACTTACTGCATCGCTACTGTCTATTCTCTTAGTATTCCTACTTACTGCATCGCTACTGTCTATTCTTTTACTATCACTACTTATTGCATCCTACTTACTGCATCGCTACTGTCTATTCTCTTATTATTCCTACTTACTGCATCGCTACTGTCTATTCTCTTGTTATTTCTACTTACTGCATCGCTTCTGTCTATTCTCTTACTATCCCTACTTATTGCATCAATACCGTCTATTCTCTTATTATTCCTACTTACTGCATCGCTACTGTCTATTCTCTTATTATTCCTACTTACTGCGCTACTGTCTATTCTCTTAATATCCCTACTTATTGCATCGCTACTGTCTATTCTCTTGTTATTTCTACTTACTGCATCGCTTCTGTCTATTCTCTTACTATCCCTACTTATTGCATCAATACCGTCTATTCTCTTATTATTCCTACTTACTGCATCGCTACTGTCTATTCTCTTATTATTCCTACTTACTGCGCTACTGTCTATTCTCTTAATATCCCTACTTATTGCATCGCTACTGTCTATTCTCTTGTTATTTCTACTTACTGCATCGCTTCTGTCTATTCTCTTACTATCCCTACTTATTGCATCAATACCGTCTATTCTCTTATTATTCCTACTTACTGCATCGCTACTGTCTATTCTCTTATTATTCCTACTTACTGCATCGCTACTGTCTATTCTCTTATTATTTCTACTTACTGCATCGCTACTGTCTATTCTCTTATTATTTGTACTTACTGCATTGCTCCTGTCTATTCTCTTACTATCCCTACTTATTGCATCGCTACCGTCTATTATCTTATTATTCCTACTCACTACATCGCTACTGTCGATTCTCTTATTATTTCTACTTACTGCATCGCTACTGTCTATTCGCTTATTATTCCTACTTACTGCATCGCTACTGTCTATTCAGTTAGTATTCCTACTTACTGCATCGCTACTGTCTATTCTCTTACTATCACTACTTATTGCATCGCTACTGTCTATTCTCTTATTATTCTTACTTACTGCATCGATACTGTCTATTCTCTTATTATTCCAACTTACTGCATCGCTACTGTCTATTCTCTTATTATTTCTACTAAATGCATCGCTACTGTCTATTCTCTTATTATTTCTACTTACTGCATCACTCCTGTCTATCTCTGACTATCCCTACTTATTGCATCACTACTGTCAATTCTTTTATTATTCCTACTTACTGCATCGCTACTGTCTATTCTCTTGTTATTTCTACTTACTGCATCGCTACTGTCTATTCTCTTACTATCTTTACTTATTGCATCGCTACCGTCTATTCTCTTATTATTCCTGCTTACTGCATCGCTACTGTCTATTCTCTTACTATTCATACTAACTGCATCGTTACTGTCTATTCTCTTACTATCTCTACTTATTGCATCGCTACTATCTATTCTCTCATTATTCCTACTTACTGCATCGCTACTGTCTATTTTCTTATTATTCCTATTTACTGCATCGCTACAGTCTATTCTCTTACTATCCCCACTTACTGCACCGCTACTGTCTATTCTCTTATTATTCCTACTTACTGCATCGATACTGTATATTCTCTTATTATTTCTTCTTACTGCACCGCTACTGTCTATTCTCTTACTATCACTACTTATTGCATCGCTACTGTCTATTCTCTTATTATTCCTACTTACTGCATCGCTACTGTTTATTCTCTTATTATTCCTACTTACTGCATCGCTACTGTCTATTCTCTTACTATCCTTACATATTGCATAGCTACTGTCTATTCTCTTATTATTCCTACTTACTGCATCGCTACTGTCTATTCTGTTATTATTCCTACTTACTGCATCGCTACTGTCTATTCTCTTATTATTTCTACTTACTGCATCGCTACTGTCTATTCACTTATTATTTCTACGTACTGCATCGCTTCTGTCTATTCTCTTACTATCCCTACTTATTGCATCGCTACTGTCTATCCTCTTATTATTCCTAGTTACTGCATCGCTCCTGTCTATTTTCTTATTATTTCTACTTACTGCATCGCTACTGTCTATTCTCTTACTATCCTTACATATTGCATAGCTACTGTCTATTCTCTTATTATTTCTACTTACTGCATCGCTACTGTCTATTCTCTTATTATTCCTACTTACTGCATCGATACTGTCTATTCTTTTATTATTCCTACTAACTGCATCGCTACTGTCTATTCTCTTATTATTCCGTCTTACTGCACCGCTACTGTCTATTCTCTTATTATTCCTACTAACTGCATCGCTACTGTCTATTCTCTTATTATTTCTACTTACTGCATCGCTACTGGCTATTCTCTTATTATTTAAATTTACTGCATCGCTCCTGTCTATCTCTTACTATCCCTACTTATTGCATCTCTACTGTCTATTCTCTTATTATTCCTACTTACTGCATCGCTACTGTCTATTCTCTTGCTATTTCTACTTACTGCATCGCTACTGTCTATTCTCTTACTGTCCCTACTTATTGCATCGCTACCGTCTATTCTCTTATTATTCCTACTTACTGCATCGCTACTGTCTATTTTCTTATTATTTCTACTTACTGCATCGCTACTATCAATTCTCTTACTATCCCTACTTATTGCATCGCTACTGTCTATTCTCTTAGTATTCCTACTTACTGCATCGCTACTGTCTATTCTCTTATTATTCCTACTTACTGCATCGCTACTGTCTATTCACTTATTATTCCTGCTTACTGCATCGCTCTTGTCCATTCTCTTATTATTCCTGCTTACTGCATTTCTTCTGTCTATTCTCTTATTATTCCTGCTTACTGCATAGCTACTGTCTATTCTCTTATTATTTCTACTTACTGCATCGCTACTGTCTATTCTCTTATTATTCCTACTTTCTGCATCGCTACTGTCTATTCTCTTATTATTCCTACTTTCTGCATCGCTACTGTCTATTCTCTTATTATTCCTACTTTCTGCATCGCGACTGTCTATTCCCTTTGTATTCCTACTTACTACGTGATTAGACAGACGATTGTTCGCGTGTTATCGCGGTAATAGATCATAGAAAGGCAGCCATGTTGTTGCCTCAGACGACGCTGACTTCTTTGAACTGACCTTAAAGACCTCAAAGCCCGATGACCGACGCTGGGGTAGGACAGCAGTCCTTCTTACCACACAAGTCAGACTTGTTGGAAGCCCCGCATGTCTGAGGCTGCAAGCACCTGTGAAGGTTATTGCTTTGCTTGTTGCTGCGGATAAAAAAATGTTAGTGTTGATGATCGAGCCGGGTGGACAAGAAGGACATGATCGATCGCCTTGCGAGGGTATCCTGTATAACAAGCACGATGATCGAGCCGAGAGGACAAGGAGGATACGATCGAATGCATTACGAGGGTATCCTGTATAACAAGCACAAAGATCGAATCAGGAGGCAATACAAAAATCGAATGTTCGAATCGCTAGGCTATAAATGGTGGGTAAGAATAATCACTTCTACGGATTTTGGTGAGTTCAAATGAGCCCATCGCTCTTGAAGGCGCGGTTTCAGGGCATGCGTTTGAAAACAAATTAAAAGGTCTGATAAAATATTACTTTTCATGAGTAGAACAATATGAAATTAGTGTCTTAGTATGGTTCAAGAACCACTCTTTTAATTTAAACGACAAATCACCTATTTTAGATTTCATATTTGATTCCAGAAACTGGGGAACAGGGTCTTTAGGATCTTTAGGATCGGATTCTCTACAGCTAGTCTTTGCCACTGTCATAACGCGTACATAAAAGACTCATCAGAAGCTCAATCGCTGGAGAACAGGATGCAATCAATACAAAGACGTAAGCAAAGACGTAGAGTATGAATATATCAGGATTCGGTTAAGTGACCCAAAATATGAGTAATTCTGAGAAGGAACCCTCAGCAGTAATTTATCTCTCAATATGTCATACACCACATGAGACCGACTCAAACACGAAGTGGAGTTTGCTCGTTCCACTTCATCCGTCTGCTGCGCCCACATCTGCTATGCATATGGCAGACTCAAACAAGATTAAGATTTTTCCCCTTCCTCACATACCGACGCCCACGTCAAGCTCCTCCCACGGCTGATTGCCAGAAAACGCAAGGAGTTACAAACAAGAAATACCAAGCATGCACGGATTCTATTGGAGATGGTGTATTTGGAAAGGTCGTGGTCTGTAGCAAAGCGTGGCTGCAGACTTCCGCAACCCTCTGAATCCTAAACAAGAAATGCCAGAAGCATTCCTTCTCGACGGTTCTGTCTCGATTAGACGGAACCGTACAAAAAGGCTTCCTATTTTATAGATGCCCTTTAGTAGATGCACGTACCACAGCATCCTGGTGAGAAGAGGTCCATACAACCACTTTTTCATATTTTTCGTCAGCGAATGTACCACTTGTGCTGCCAATTGTGCATGCTTGTCTATTACAGTTTTCTACTCATTGTTGAGTAGTGAACGATGTTCGTTCAGGCGTGAACGATGTGCGTTCAGGCGTGAACGATGTTCGTTCAGGCGTGAACGATGTACGTTCAGGCGTAAACAATGTTCGTTCAGGCGTGAACAATGTGCGTTCAGGCGTGAACAATGTTCTTTAAGGCGTGAATGATATTCGTTCAGGCGTGAACGATGTGCGTTCAGGCGTGAACTATGTTCGTTCAGGCGTGAACGATGTGCGTTCAGGTGTGAAAAAAAGAACGATGTTCGTTCAGGCGTAAACGATGTGCGTTCTGATGTGCGTGTACGCTATGCGATCAGAAATCGAAATCGGAAAGTGATTTTAAACACGGATCACCTTTGGGAGCTGATTCGGCAGGAACGGAAAGCGATCTCAAACAAGATGGCGTCTCACAAGGCTCTAGTTATCTGTTAATTTTCCATAATTGTCGCTGATTCATTAAGATTTATTACAGAGCATTTGTTTACCATTAATTGGGTCATTGTTGCCAGAATACATCATCCTACGGCCTGTCCTTTGCTAACCTGTATTATAGTGAGAGCCGTCAATTTCAACAGGTGATACATCGAACACCATTGGTCCAATCGCTCTCTTAATTTTCTGCGTCACTATGTTGCATTAATCTCAATAATAAAAATAAATTGCGGGCCCCTACACACCCACCCACATTGTCAACCCGTCTGACACCTAAGTATACCCAAGATCATCCTAATTTGAGCCCCACAATAACAGTGACATCCACTACAAAACACTTTCTATACAGAAAAAACAGTACGGTCAAATTATACTAAGAATGTTACGTCAGCAGGGTAGATGGGCATTTACTATACGTATTATGCCCTACTAGAATTTACTTCTCATATTAAATATCAATCTACATGTATAAGATTAAATCTATGAGTATTGAATGTATATCATGTTAATTTCAGAGAGTCCTATAATACGAGGATTATATTTTATCCTTGTAGCGCCCTGCCATTTCAACATTCTTGCATGCACTCTCACACCCCAAACAACATTGTCATACTCTTATATTTGACACGTTCCTGCTGAAAACATCCCTTCCTATTCGGTGACACAAGAGTCTTAACCGTTCCACATAAGCATGAAAGTCCATAGACTCCTCCTCAAGGACCCCTTAGTCTCGCCCACTCCTCCCCCTTCCCCTATTTCTCCCCACCCTCAATTCAACAGCCTCTTTCAGTTCGGGCAACCAGCACCCACCTGTGGACGGTATTGACCCGGAGCCACCTGAGCAGCCACCTGGGCAGAGGGTTGCCGTTCAATAGACGCTCAGCACTGGGTCACTCACAGTAAGGCCACCGGAATTCGCGAGGTAATAAGAGGTGCATTTAAGATGACATCACACGGCCTGGACCAGCTGCTGCTGGGAGTAAAAAATTGAATTGTAATCGGGATACAATACAAATGAACGTGGAGCAGATCGGGGACGAGCTGCCGTGGTGCTGTAGAAGCGGCAGCCAGCTGGTGAAATGATGCATCTCGTACGCACCCATGGACAGAAACGACCAGGATAAAACAGGAAAACGAATTTGAAGCCAGTAAACATCAGGACGATGAACATCTAGATGCACTGACGATGAGCATCCAGATTCACTGACGATGAGCATCCAGATTCACTGACGATGAGCATCCAGATTCACTGACGATGAGCATCCAGATGCACTGACGATGAGCATCCAGATTCACTGACGATGAGCATCCAGATTCACTGACGATGAGCATCCAGATTCACTGACGATGAGCATCCAGATGCACTGACGATGAGCATCCAGATTCACTGACGATGAGCATCCAGATTCACTGACGATGAGCATCCAGATTCACTGACGATGAGCATCCAGATTCACTGACGATGAGCATCCAGATTCACTGACGATGAGCATCCAGATTCACTAGGTCTGATGATTATTTTCCAGAGCTATGCAAATCTTACTGGATAATAAGAGGAAGTAGGGTACCTCAAAACAACCAAACACTACAATGAATTTTAGAATTTTCCATAGAATCTGTTATGGGTTGCCGTGTACCTGAAAATGAAATCAACATTGCTGCACAGCTACGAGACAAAGGATCGAGCAATATAAGAAGTCCTAGTTGACATTGTGCTGAACCTATCTTCGTCCAGCACGCTTAAACATTTAGAGCTGGTGACAGGCACCTCAGTTCTTTGTTGTTTTCCTACACTACAATCAGAATTCAGTCAATAGAACAGAAATAATAATAAAACTATTATAGACATTTTTATATCTTGTTAAGTCGCCATGCCCAGTGAACAAGATAATTCTCAATTGCCATACATTCATTAGTGCCTTCAAACTCTTTTAAAATGCTGTTGTGTCTTTCAATAATTTGCTAGTGTGTTACAAATATGTTATATTTTCCGCTCGACACATCACGGCTTCATACCATATTGCCACCCGACACATCACCACCTCATACCATATTGCCGCCCAAAACATCACGTACGGCCTCATACCATATTGCCGCCCAACACATCAAGTACGGCCTCATACCATATTGCTGTCTAACACATCACGGGTTCGTGCCATATGGCCGCCCCACACATCACTGCCTCATACCAAATTGCCGCCGAGCACATCACGGCCTCATACCATATTGCCGCCTGACACATCAAGGCCTCATACCATATTTCCGCCTGACACATCACGACTTCATACCATGTTGACACCAACACATCATGGCCTCATACCATATTGCCGCCCAACTCATCACGACCTCATACCATATTGCCGCCCAACTCATCACGACCTCATACCATATTGCCGCCTGACATCTCACGGCTTCATACCATATTTCCGCCCGACATTTCATGGCCTCATACCATATTGAAGCCCGACATCTCACGGCTTCATACCATACTGCCGCCTGACACATCACGGCCTCATACCATGTTGACACCAACACATCACGGCCTCATGCCATATTGCCGCCCGACACATCATGACCTCATACCATATTGCCGCCCAACTCATCACGACTCATACCATATTGCCGTCCAACTCATCACGGCCTCATACCATATTGCCGCCCGACATCTCACGGCCTAATACCATATTGCCGCCCAACTCATCACGACCTCATACCATACTGCCGCCCGACATCTCACGGCTTCATACCATGTTGGCACCAACACATCACGGCCTCATACCATATTGCCGCCCAACTCATCACGACCTCATACCATATTGCCGCCTGACACATCACGGCCTCATACCATGTTGACGATGTACACATCACCACCTCATACCATATTGCCTCTCAGCATATCACAGACTCACACCATATTGCCGCCCGACAGACTCACACCATATTATAGCCTCTTATAGTTCCTTTATGCGTATAGTTTTTGAGACCACGGTCATCATTCCTTCCTTTGATTTCTCCTGTCATCTTATGAGGAAATGAAAGCCCAGACTGTCCGTCAGTTCCAGGACAACGTCCAGTGTTGCTCTAACAGTCCAGAGCCTGCAGAGGGTCAGTGTTGTTCCAGGTGTCGGGAGGGATGGACGGTTGATGCAGGGCTTCGGTGACAACGTCACGAGACGCCCTGAGTGTCGTGCATGATACTAGAAGTAACAGGATGTGTAACACTGCAGTGACTCTGAAATTTATAGGAAAGAACTGTTTCTGGACGAGAGTCTGTCTTTTGTGCAGCATTCGAACCAACATTTTGATGCGGACCGGGCATAACTGAATACAGTGTAGTGTAGGGTCTTGCCACCTGGTTGGCTCGTGTAGTGTAGGGTCTTGCCACCTGGTTGGCTCGTGTAGTGTAGGGTCTTGCCACCTGGTTGGCTCGTGTAGTGTAGGGTCTTGCCAGCTGGTTGGCTCGTGTAGTGTAGGGTTTTGCCAGCTGGTTGGCTCGTGTAGTGTAGGGTCTTGCCAGCTGGTTGGCTCGTGTAGTGTAGGGT
>SDVV010006168.1:0-18644 GCA_016164225.1 Gammarus roeselii
ATACAGGGTCGTTAGCCTCACAGTGTCAACACCACGTAGGCATTTACAAACATTTTGTGCAAAAGGGTTCCCATACACTGCCAGATGCATTAATACCTAGGGAACTTAACCTAACCTAGCCAACTTAACCAAGAAATATGTGTTATCTTTAGAGATTTCGTGCTAACGTATGATACTTATCCATCGAGTGGATCAGCTCCACGGCATGTTATGTTAACAGAACTAATCATCCTAACCTAACCTAACCTATTGTATCAAAGAAATTACGTTTTTTCGATCGACTTTCTTCATGCTTGCATATGATGATTTCCAGTGTTCTAGGATTAATGCATAGAAAATATCTCCACTTGACTCTACATTTTGATCAATCCTTTGCGGTTTTGATACACACTTCGAATTTTGATCTGGCAATTTTCATCGTTGTTTGATTGTTATAGCTATTTTTTCATATGATTCTTGATTTCTATTTGACACAATTCTACATCACTTTTACATATTATTCACACCCATCAAAAAACCTAACCTAACCACATTCTTTCTAATGCGTGGTCACTCTGTTTTCAGTCATTGATATATACATATAAACCCCTCCACACGGTTCTTTATACAACTTTCACCTCATTCTTTCTAATGCGTGGTCACTCTCGACCCATATTACTTCGCAGAGAGGGCAGATTTTCAATCTTAGATGGTTCGAATAATACAAGTATTTTTCATATTTGTATCCAGTTTCACACAAACGAACACTTCGGCTCATACATGGTCTACCACATTTAATTAATTATCTCCTAACACTTCATCTTTCGACGACTTGCACGGTTGTATGCCTTTTCTTTCCTATAGTTTTCATTTTTTGACAATGACTTCGCTTCAGATGTCGCCATATTACTCGTAGATTCATGTTTATTCAATTTCATTTCTTTTTGCATATATTACAAACCCCCGTTACCCCATTACTTTCGAACAAACTCAAGCTATACCCCATCCTTCCACAACAGAATCACTATCTTGACTGAGCAAGATCTGTGACACATCTAGAACATTCACCTCCAGAATAGGTTTATGGCAATGCGTGAAACATATTCTTGTACTGATTTCGGAAAAATTCGATGTTGCCTTCTAATAACACGATGTATGCAATTCATTGCTTATCCGCTGAGTTTTAGGATAATATAAACATTTGAATAAGGATTGACATGGCTTATTACTGTATTATTAGTATTAATTACAGATCTTGCAGGCATCATCAATAACATCTACCTAGTTTTTTTCCATCACAACAGGGTTTGTCCAGTCACCCATACCCAGCATCAGTCAAAATCCTGCATATACTCCAGCATTTCTTTGATGCGAATACCGAAGGCTGTTCCGTTCCCTTGAGTCCACAAATGTAGGGCTTCTTCTTCTTGAACCTTAGTTATTCGAAACTTCTCCAATTCAAAGTCATTCTGATCATCATCATTGAGGAATTGTGCCATACGTTACAGATTTCCTTTCGTTCTTAGGATGAATCTTTCTCCCACTACCTCAGCTTTATTACAGTAATAATGATTTTCCACTCTAATCATAAACATTTCGAGATTTGCTCTCTTATTCCCCTTGAACTTTGTAACAAACGACTGGAACCTGTTACCCAAAGTCGACTTCCTTTTTCTTTCATCCTTATATGAATGTTATCTCCCACTTTTTTGATACTTGTTTTACCCATTCTGAGGTAACTGTTGTTTCCAACATTACTCAATATTTGTTTGATCCGACTCATATCATCTTCGGAGATTTCTTCTTCCAAAACACGTTAACTAATTTTTGCCACATGAACATCCATTCCTGTCTGTTTGAGAATGAGCTGTCCTGCTTCACTTGCACTCAACGTAACACGGACTCTAATCTGGGCATGCAGCTAGCTTTTATAATGCGATTGCAGGCTTTTTTTGCAAAACATTAGGCGTATCATCGCTCGCCTTGGATGCGGTCGCAGCTGCTTCGCCAGCAACGCTTCCGTCAGTTGCGGGCGTACGGGGAGATGCGGTACCGGGAGCAGTATCGCCATGAGCTAAACCGATCGTGATATCGCCGGTGCTCTACTCGACCCGTGAGCTAAACCGATCGTGAGATCGCTGGTGTCGGAACGCGGACGCTTTACGGGTCTAGTAGAGCAAGCGAGTGACTCATATACCGCTCTTGGAGCTGCTCCAAGCTGCGCACATGCGTTAGGTTCTCGCACGAGTGCCCGCAACTGACGGAAGCGCTGCTGGCGAAGCAGCTGCAACCGCATCCAAGGCGAGCGATGATAGGCCTAATGTTTTGCAAAAAAAAAACTGCAATCGCACTATAAAAGCTAGCTGTATGCCGAGATTGGAGTCAGTGTTACGTTGAGTGCAAGTGAAGCAGGACAGCTCATCATCAAATAGACATGAATGAATGTTCACGAGGCAAAAACTTGTTTACGTGTTTTGGAAGAAGAAATCTCCGCAGATGATAGGAGTCTGATCGAACATATATTGACTAATGTTGAAAATAACAATAATCTCAGAATGCGTAAAACAAGAATCAAAAGAGTGGGAAATAACATTCAGATATGGATGAAGGAAAGAGGAAATCGACTTTGGATAACTAATGTCGACGGGTTACAGTCGTATGTAACAAATTTCAAGGGAATTAAGATAGCAAATCTCGAAATTGATATGATCCATGTGGAAAATCATCATGACTAATATAGCTGAGGTAGCGGGAAACGGATTTGACCTAATAACGAAAGAAAATCTGGAACGTATGCAACAATTCCTCAATGATGAAGATCAGAATGAATTTGAATTGGAGAAGTTTCGAATAATTAAGGTTCAAGAAGAAGAAGAAGCACTACATTTGTAGACTCAATGGAACAGAACAGCCTTCGGTATTCGTATCGAAGATATGCTGGAGTATATGAAGGATTTTGGAGGAAACTGAAACATCGTGAGCTGGGTATCGGCGGCTGTATGAGCCCTGCTGTGATAAAAAAAACGAGGTAGATGTTATGGATGATGCCAGCAAGATCTGTAATTATACTAATAATAAAGTAATAAACCATTTCAATCCTTAATCAAATGTTTATATTATCCTAAACTCAGCGGACAAGCAATGAATTGCATACATCGAGTAAGTAGGAGGCAACATCGAATTTGTCGAAATCAGTAGATGAATATGTTTCACGCATTGCCATAAGCCTATCTTGGGGGGTGAATGTTTTAGATGTGTTACAGATTGGTAGGATCGTCGTTTGCTCGAAAGTGATGTGGTAACGGGGGTTTGTAATTGATGCAAAAATAAATAAAATTGAATAAACATAAATCTACGAGTAACGTATGGCGACATCTGAAACGAAGTCATTGTCAGGAATATGAAAATTATAGGGAAAAAAGGCAAATCAACCGTGCAGGTAGTCAAAAGATGTAGTGTCAGGAGATACTGGAGTAAATGTGGTAGACCATGTATGAGCCGAAGTGTTCGTTCGTGTGAAACTGGATACATATATGAAAAATACTCGTAACATTCGAACCATCTAAGATTGAAAATCTGACCTCTCTGCTAACTAGTATGGGTCAAGGGTGACCACGAAGTAGAAAGAATAAGGTGAAAGTTGTATGAAGAATCGTGTGGAGGGGTTCATATGTATGAATCAATGACTGAAAACAGAACATAAGGTCAGGTTAGGCAAGGTTAGGCTTTTGTGATAGGTGTGAATAACATGTAAAAGTGATGTAGAATTGTGTCGAATCAAAATCAAGAATCATAGGAGAAAAAAATAGCGATGACAATCAAACAACGATGAAATTTGCTAGATCAAAATTGGAGGTGTGTATCAAAGCTTGCATAATTGTTCAAAATGTAGAGTCAAGCGGAGATATTTTTTATGCAATAATCCTTAAACACCGAAAATGATATGCAAACATGAAAAAAGTCGATCGAAAATGCGTAATTTCTTGGATACAATAGGTTAGGTTAGGATGATTAGATCTTTCAACATAACATGCCGTGAAGCTGATCCACTCGATGAATAAGTATCGTACGTGAGCAGGAAATCTCGAAAGATGACATATTTCTTGGTTAAGTTGGTTAGGCTAGGTTACCTAGGTATTAATGCATCTGGCAGTGTATGATGAACGTTTTGCAAAAAAATGTGTGTAAATGCTGACATGGTGTCAACAATGCGTGGCTAATGACCCTGTATATATATATATATATGCGTTGTTTCGACACATGTGCCGACACTGTAACGCTAACGACCCTGTATATATGCATTGTGTCGACACATGTGCCGACACAGTGAGGCTAACGACCCTGCATATATGCATTGTGTCGATGCATCGTGTCGACACATGTGCCGCCACTGGGACGCTAACGACCCTGTATATGCATGTAAAAGTATATATAAAATTGGACTCAGATTTGCACTCATTCAGTTAACGGAGTGCTTGCGGTGTAGAAAGATGTCACCAAGCTTGATATGGAAATATTTTACAGGAAGCAAAACACGGGAAAATGAGTTATTTGCAGTGCGGAGATAAAAAGAACACCATTATATTGAATATGATAATCTCAAAAATGAACGAGGAAATACAAGCTCTAAGGATGTAACGGGTGTATTGATAGAATATAATAATTCGGACCTGGGTTTCCAAATTAATGATACAGACAGTGCTCAACAGGATGCGAGCAAAAAAAAAAGAGCGATGCCAGTAACAACCAAACGTAGAACGTATAAATATCGGGTGAAATGGAGGGAGTACGCCCAAACCTTAGACGAAATGGAATATAATGAAAATATGGGGGAAACGTGGGATACTTCAAGTGGAATGGATACCAGTGACAGTGATATTGAAACGTGTGATAGTGATACCGATGAGATGTCATGTGAAGAAAAACCTGCTAAAGTTGAAGGAAACCAAATTATCTAATGGGGCAATGAAAGGGTATCAAGTATCAGAAGTGTAAAATTGCAAAAAAAAATGTTTATCGGATTTTGTTTCAAAATTGTTGATAATGATATATGAAGAGAGAATCATGTCTCAAACGTTTGAGTGATGGGAGAAATAGATATATTTCGAAAATCTGCGGGAACATAATGAATGGTAATGCTGGCAACACAAAGAAAACCCTTGAAAATATTCGATGTCATAAACATGCAACTATAATTAAAAAACTAGCGTCGAGGAAAAGTTTGCTGGCGACTAAAACCAAAGTTTTGGTTACAAGGTTAGGATTTAAAGTGTTGCATACACTTCTCACAAAGGTATCCGTATATCTAAAATATGTACTAAGGGCATTAGTCTAGAACCCAATAGGACAGATGAAAAAAATAGATAAATCCTACACCGATATGACGAGCCGACGGCCTAAAGTGAGAAATAATGAATATCATAGATAAAGAACCCTTTGAGTGGGTCTGATTTCGCCGGTCAATATAAGACCAGAGAGGAAAGTCGAAAATCAATACTTAATTTTCGTATAGTTGCTCGTGTCGATTTTCGGAGTGAATAGTTATGTTCTCGTATAAATGATATGCCCATGTAATTCCCTAATATATATATATAAATGTGTCAAAATCTAATATCAATAAAAAATATATCATATAAATCTTTGTTTACATTATCCTAAATTTAACTCGAATGGCTAGCGTTGAAATGCATATATGCAACATGATTTTCAATGAATTGCAATACAGAATGGTTAGCATTGAAAAGCGGTAGATATTATTCCAGTTTAAGGGTATGGTCGATATTGAGGCGGGAAAATGCAGCAAGCTCCTCTGGCTGAATACATGGTCTTCTCCAACTACCACAAAAATCATCCCCTGTACTATGAAGAAATTGCAGATATGCAACATGACTTGCTTTGAAATGCAGTACAACGTCTCCTGCCTTGCATAAAAAATGCGATAGATATGAAGCAAATTGAAATTGCACTCGGCTACCTAACGGATCATAGATATATATCTCATCAGCTCCAAACAGAAGCTAAAGCAAAAGTCTACAGCTTCTTATATGATACACACTGAAACCACGCTACGGTGACAACATTTCGCTCATCTACTCGGACACAAACTCGTTGCTGATCTTGTTCAAAGGGGTGACCTACATTGAGGCGGAAAATGCGGCAATCTCTTCTGGTGAATACATGGAATTCCTACATATACCCCGAAAAAAAATCAGCCCATGTACAATGAATCAAATAAATGACACCTGGGACTACTGACAAGCGAAACAGACGATGAGATCATTTGCTTGCAACTAATGTGTTACAGTATGTTGTTCGAGTCCGAGGGCACAAACCAGCTGCTAAGGGTATCAATTACCCGACACAAGCCAAAATCAAACATGAACAATACAGAGCCATCCAAAACCAAAAAACGTACACAGACTTTGAGACCATACACAACATTCACGCACAAGCATGACACCTCCAAACAGTACGCACTATTAAAAAATTGCCCTAGAAATTTTTTTAAGCAGATGCTACTATCTCGACTCCTGCAACATTCTTGCCTATGGCCATCCAGACATTCTAAAAAAATCTATTGCCGTTGAACTTACCGTCACTAAAAAGAGGAAACGATGTGTCTTGGCTGATATAACTAATGAAAACATGGATTCAACATGGAAGAGACGTAAGACGGGTGAGACCGTCTTTGGCATATGTACTCAGGTGAATGATGAAATTACGTCCACATCAACAGATTATAACATGAAAATGTTCATAATATGAACATATTCCTATGTAAGCATGTAATAAAATATATAAATATAATCTTACACTTGTTTGATTGTTCACAGATATACGGATTGAAAGACACGTAAACCGCTCTACAGGGCCTAAGGTGCACAGACTAGCAATGTCATTCGACTGTTTCGGTACAGTCTGAACTAAAGGTGTTGTTAAAATCTATTAAAATGTAAATAATTCACCGCATACTGTACTTTTATAACGCAAGATTGCTTGCTCTGAGACAATCGAGTTTAACCATCCCACAAAAGAATTGTATAACGCTTAGAGACCGAAAATCTTAATGTTGGATATTGTAGAAATAAATTTAAAAATCGTAATACTTCCATTAGTAAAGATAATCTTGTTCACCATGAGGAGCTAATAGAATGATTCATTCAACTGATTTATTTTTAAATATTTTCTACGTTCGATATCTCAACGTCAGAGAAAACGATAGAAGGAGTCCAGACTAAACAAGAATACATACAATGGGGAAAAGCGAGTGGATTTAATCAAATTATATCGAATTTTTGCTATAAAATAAAACGTACAAACTATGGTCATCAATTATAAAGAGAAAGATGTCAAAATCTACGTATTATAACGATCGAGCAACTATATCCTATGACTACGATAACTACATCGAATACGATTTGATTTGGGCCTCATTTTCACCAGAGTCTCAACGTGAGTCATAATAGGCTCCCCCGTAGGGCACGACCGTCGTTGATTCAGGTAAGTCTGCACGGCCTCGCGTGCGAAAATTTTAGTTTTGTCAAGATGAAGTCAGTACATATTTCAATTGTGGCATATTCGCGTACTAGCGCGTACGAGAGAGTGAAGAGTTAATGCGTATCTTCGTAAAATGTGTTATTTCTGTGCGTGATGGGGTGGAGAGACCACCTCATTTGCACAGTTGTTTCAGGTTTAGACAGCTTCGTATAGTCCGGTGTGTTTTCCGCAAGCGATAAGCTTTTTACGGTAGGTTGGGTCCGTGAGTAGGCTTTGTAGGTTGCACGGGGGATCTAGGAATGCTCGTCGGGCTGCCGCGAGTGCGTTGCAATCCATCAGTAAACGTTTCACGCTGATAGCCACTTGGTGGCAACAGGGACAAGGTGGCGCGTTTGGTCCTATGTCGACATCCATCAGGTGGTTGTGAGTTATCCACGTGGGTCCCGTGGACAAGCGGTTGATGAACACTTGGTCTTTTCTGTTGGTGAACTTTGTTTCCCATTCTCCGACTGAGGGTTTGACTGGAAGCATTTTTTTGTCCACTCTGTTGCCACATTTCATCCCATCGAGATTTTACATGGGAGTTTATGATAGGAAACCAGTCCCGGTAATGTATTGCAAAAAATTGTTCATGGTGAGTAGATGCTAGTTTAGCAAGCGAGTCCGCAAGTTCGTTTCCTCTTATTCCCGCGTGCCCGGGGATCCAGCAGAACTCCACTGCCTGACCCGTCTGGATCATCACAAAGAGATCGTCCTGCATCTTACGTAGAACAGGATGTTCATAATGCAGTGTTCTAAGCTGGGTGAGGACACTCAGACTGTCTGAGAATACAACGTATTTGGGGAAACGATTAGTTTTTGCGATAGAGATGGCTAGTTCGAGTGGACGAAGCTCCGCAGAGAACACGGAAGCCTCTTGTGGGAGGGTGGCCGAGAGTGGGGTGTCCCCGCACACAGCGGCGGCTCCCACTCTGTCGGCGGTTTTGGAGCCGTCAGTGTATATGTGGCGGTGCTCTAAATATTATTCCTCGATTAGTCTCAGGAATTCCTGCCGGTACGCGTTGGTTGGAGTAGTTGCTTCAGGGTAGATTTGCAGGTCCAGGTTGACCGGTGGTGGGTTGATCATCCATGTTGGTGGGTTAATTTAAAGGATTCGGTAGGAAAATGAAGGCTTAATAGCTTTTCGATTGACGTTGAGCAAGGTCAGCAGGTTGTCCACGCGTAGGGAAAACTGTGGGCAAATATTCTTTTTAGCCGCAAAAAGGCGCTTATCAGATATGTTAGTGATGTAGCTGATTGCTATGTTGTTGATAAGACTTCTAGTCTTAAAATAGTATTGTAATGAAAGTTTGTCTAGCCGGAGCGGAAGTGGAAGTTCGTTAGCGAGCACGTTAAGTGATTCGATTGGAGTGGAGCGGAACGCGCCGGTTGTGATATGCAAAGCATTGTTTGCGATGGTCGAGAGCAGTTTTGGCAGCTGAACCGTAGACAACGGCTATGTAGTGCATGCGCGATCGTATTATTGCTCTGAACAACGTCATTTCGGTGTCCATGTTGGCACCGAACTTCAGGGATGTAACCGATTGGATAAGTCCCTTCGACGTTTCGCAGCGAGTCGCCAGGGCTGCAATGTGGGGCCGCCACGTGAGTCCAGGGTCCCACACAAGACCCAGGAATTTCATAATTTCTTCGTATACTAGAGGTGTGTTGTGCAGCGTTAGGGCTGGTTTCAGCTGTGATCGGTCTCGTGGTGGTGTTTCATTTGGGTTCGATTTTTGGCGCGATTTTCGCTTCAACTACGCATTCATCATATTGGACGAGTCCGGTGATGAAGTCGTCGGCCTCGTCACTCGAAAGACCCTCGATGTAAAACAGACCTGAGCTTGTGGAAAAAGTTGGGTGTGTAATGATTTTGCAAGGCTTTTTGCAAATTCTGTTTTTGGAGAGTAGTTATATGACTACTTTAATGGCGAAACTATCGTCACCGCTGGCGGTGATGTTGAGGATTGGACAGCCAGTTATGGAGCCCAATTCTTTTCGTAGTGTATATGGGCAAATATCTGGTCTGTCATTGACATCGAATGTAATTTCCAAGTGTTAGGGGAGTTTAGGGCCGTTGTTGAATAGGTTGTGGTCATCAAATTGAGTGTACTGTCTTTTCTTTACGTTTCTTGGTGTTCGGGCATTATGAGTTTCGGCTGGGAGGAGAGAGATGTTATCAGAGAGGTTAGAGGCGGAAGCACACGAACAGGTTACGGCTCTCCGGCCTCTATCCTATTCACCATCTCATCTAGTCGGGTATTCATAGTTGCAAACAGGTTTTTGAGCTTAGGGAGGCTCCAGTCTAGGGCATGCTGCATTCCGAACGCACTCGCGTCCAGCCTCGAGAAGCGCTCACTGGTGTCATTGACCACGACCTGGGTCAGGTCTCCTGTCGATGAGGGACTTCGAAGAGGTTCGACGTTCTTTTTTCGCTGATGGGTTGGAGTACGACGCTCTAGAGGGGTTGCCAGCCTTCCTCCGATAGGGCCCGGTTTTGCCCAGCGTTTGATCCCCGGCTACTGCCCGGGATTCTGGTCAACTGAAGGTGGGGCCTTCTTAACTTGTAAATTGGAAAGTATATAGGTATGTTTATATACGTTCTTAAAATGAACTAACTAGACTCAAAGCTCAATATTTTTGTTGCATGGTCTTTGTTCTAAATAAACTTTTTTGTAACGATTATTTTTTCTTTCTTTTCAAACCCCGGTTTCAGTGGGGGGCTCACCTCTTTGTGCACCAAGGTAGGGGATGTAGCTACAAACTGAAAGGGGGAGACGGTGGAGGAATCATTTAAATCAAAACATAGTTACATATAGAAACAAATTAATTTTGGGGGTTAACGAAAACGCCGCGGGAAGGCAGGTGAGCCTTGGATACCCCCAGGGGATATCCCTCTGAGGTGTCTTATTGCTCTCGCTATAGAGAGATGATAGTCGATCTCTCCAATTAAGTTGAAAACTAACCTGAACGAGACGATATTCGGTCTCTGAGAGACATTCGGCTTAGACCGGTGACCGGCTCTTATATTTGTACAGCAACAAAAAAAAAGAGGATCTTCTGTACCCTGGAAACTTAAGAGCTTAGACGCGAAGAACAGTATGCGATGTTTATTTCAAACTCAGTTAGTTGTCCGTCATTGGTTACGATACTGCCTCTGCGCAAAAGCTTTTCATGTAAAATAAAGACTCTGACGAAACGAATCCCCACGTCCAACCCCTCAGAACCGCATGAGTAATAGTTTCGTTGAAATTTGTACAAGGTCCACGGCTTCACGGATCAGATCAACTCTAACCGCAACGCACCACAAGGTTTATAGTTACACGGTAAAGGTCAACAACAGAAATTACATATGGTCCGTGCACGCGCGAGGAAGCACGGACTGAAAAAACACGTTTTCACAAAATCACAAACAGGATCTTTCGCACAAATACATTAGCATTATTTTGGATGACAAAATTGTGGACTATTGATCGTAACGAGGAAAAAAAAAGAGAGTTCATCATGGGCTGAAAACTGTTCAGATTATTGACATCACACTTATAATTAAAGGGGGTTAGAGGGGGGAGGGAGGAGGGCAGAGGTCCCTCTGGTTCCAAAAGAGCCCGATGGGTCCCGGAGGGTAACCCAAATCCCCCGGGTCCCTTTGTCTCAGCTCATCTCGGCTTGTTCTAACTCATTTCGGCCAGTCTCGATTCGTCGCGCCCAACTCGACTTGTCTCGACATGTTTAGACTGATTTCGACGCACCTCGACCAGCCTTGACGCGGCTCTTTCCCTCTGCGCAGGTAACCCTGTGGACTGTTAAATAATTTTTATACCCAAGCATTTCAGGTTGGGAGCGGTGTGTGAAGGGGCGGGGGGGGCAGAGGTCCCTCGGGTCCCAAACGAGCCCGATGAGTCCCGTAGGATAAGCCGGGTACCTCGAGTCCCCTCGTCTCAGCTCATCTCGGCGCGCCTCGAATCATTTCGGCCGGTCTCGACTCGTCGCACCCAACTCGACTCGCCTCAACGTGTTTCGACTAATCTCGACGCACCTCGACCAGCCTCGACGCGGCTCTCCCCTTCTGTGCCAGTAATCCGAGGACTGGAATAGCTAAGTTTTCTACTCAAGCATTTCACATACTTACATTTTTCTGTGTATAGGTTTTACAGCGTGGGGAAGGGAAAGCAAGGGTCTCAGAGTTCAGAGGGGCCTCAAGAGGGTCCCAAAGTTTCTCAAGGAGTCCCAAAGGGTCTCATGGATGTCCCAAAGAGCCTCAGAAGGGTCCAAGGGAGTCCCCCCAAATCCTCATGGTCTTCCAAGTACCCCGGGTCTCCCGAGTCCCGCGGGTCCCACGAGTACCAACCATTCTCCGGGTCACATAGTCTCAAACAACCTCGATGTGTGCAAAATTTATCACTATGAAAGAAGGGCACAGATAAATAATAGAGCCCACGAAATAAAAATACTAAAATAATAAAATAAAGTGTTAATGATCTATAAAATGAAAGATCATCCATCCACTCCAAAACTTGGCTTGAATACTCCTAGAGTTCATATTGAATTGCTTAAGACAAGGATGCCTGTACCTTATTTGTTAGTTGTCCAAGTAAAGTGAAGAAAGCAGTCAACTCCCGTCACGAGGGAGTATGTCTTCCAATTGATGGATTTAAAAGATAAAAAGAATGACACAATGGAAGGCCCTCGAGGAACGCCCATTTTCTGGAGATAATATGGCGACAAAGTGTTTACTATAAGGGTAGGAAGACAACAACAGGTCTATTGGCCCAAACTAGGTTGCCTTTTGATAGAAAGAGGATTCGTTCTGAAGAAGAACGCCTAAAGAGAGCTTCGGTGGGCCATTTCTATTTTGAAAAACATCAAGAAAGGGAACGGTTTAGCTATTTATCGGCGATTAAGTAAAACTTACCTCCGCTGGAGGTTGTAAACCAATAAGAGCACCGAAATGTGGGCAAGGTATGATTTTGTTGATATTTGTTGTTACAACGAGGTAGAAGACCTCTCAGGCCTTTGCGCTGGAGAACTTCCCCAATGCCAAATATCCAGGTAGTCATATGCTTTTTCAACGTTCAAGAAGAGGCAAACGACATGTTTTCTTAACATGCGGTAATTGTGGCATCGCCCGGGTTTGGATACAGGGATGATCACCGATTCCCGCCAGAGGTCAGGGAAAAATGAACTTGAATACATCCTTTTGAACTATTTTAGGAGGTACTCGATGGCACCTTCAAGAAGATGTTTGGCGTGCACCCGGTCCGGCTCAGTAGAAGCTCGACTATGGCCAAAGCCATACTGTTGCTCATGCAAGGTTCGGGCCTTCATGGATTTGGAAAAGACCTACGACAGGGATGACAGGGTAGCACTGAGGAGGGTGTTGCGTTTGTATGGAGTGGATGGAAATCTGTTGAAAGCAGTTCAGAGTTTCTATGTTGATAGCAGAGCATGCGTCAGTGTGGAGCTAAGTGAAAGTGGGTCTAAGACAAGGCTGCGTGATGCCTCCCTGGCTGTTCAATCTCAACATGGATGGAGTAGTTAGGGAGGTGAACGCTAGTGTATTGGGTCGTGGCTTGGAGTGTTTGGAAACGAATTAGCGAAATTGGCAGTTGAACGAGCCAGTTACTGTTTGCGGATGATACGGCACTGATGGGAGAGGAGGATGCTTCGAGAGAACGTGGGTAAAAGTGAAGTAATGAGATACTCGAGGAATGTCGATGCCAGCAGAATTATTGTCCTCCTAAATGAAGAGTTATTGGAGGAAGTTTAGGGTTTCAAGTACCTGGGCTCCCATGTGGAGAAGACTGAACTAGAGGAAACTGAAGTGAAGTCGCGAGTGAAGGAAGGGTGTAAAGAGTTGGGTGCACTGAACAGTGTGATGAGTTTTTAATACGTTGAGGATGGAAGCAGAGAGAGGGCTGTTTGAGGGTGTAGTTGTCCTAACTGTGTTCTATGGGGTTGAGAGCAGAAGCGAGAAGGTTAACCGTCTTCGAAATGAAAAGTTCGAGGGGCATTGCTGGTGTGACGCTGAGAGACAGAGTCAGTGACGACGTGGTGCGAGTTAGAACGGGGATGGTGAAGAAGTTAGAGGACAGAGTTGATTCGCGTGTTCTGAGATGGTTCGGGCACATGGTGAGGATGGATGAAGGGAGATAGGGGAAAAGGGTGTTGAAGGCAGAGGCGAGTGGACGTAGGCTTAGAGAGAGACCGAAGTTTAGGTGGATGAACGATGTGAAGCAGGCGTTAGGAAGGAGAGACTTGAGTGTGGAGGTAGCGAGAGAGTGTGCAACAAATAGGCATGAGTGGAGAATGAGTGGGAATGGATGATTTTTGACGCTACCCGGATGTGCTTCTCCGCTCTTGGTCGTGGGCGAGGAAGGGCTGGTCATCATGACGCGGCAGGAGTGAACCAGTCACACTGTCTGGCCCTGCTGCCGACACTGACCTCGGATCTCGCTCATGACCAGAGTGTGTTACGGGGTCTCCCGGCCGGACCCTTCAGCGCAAAGGAGCCAAGTTGTGTGAGTGCATGAGAGGAGTGTGAGGTGCGCCTTGCCGTCGGCCACTCATTTTCCTGAAGAATGGCATTGTTACATCATCTCTTCTCGTTTTGCATTTAAAACCAACGCACAGTAGGTATTATGCTGGGAAACAGGTTAAATACGTTTTCAAGTTCAATTTGATAGTGATGCTCAAGACTATTAGGTGAAGACACTTACCGTTCCCCTGTTGGCGCCGCCAGTGAGAAGATGTTGGCCCTGCCTTGCTGGCTTGGAAGGGACAACCCACGATGATCAACGCAATTTACTCCCATGGACAAGCCCTGCGTTGCTGGCTTGGAGGGGACAGCCCACGAAGATAAACGAAATTTACTCCCATGGACAAGCTACAGTGAATATATATATATTTGGACAAACATCAACCAATGAGCAATTTGAAACAGAGTTAGTGATTCCTCGTTTGATAAATAACCCAAACTCAATCATAAATTTGTCATGGAAACAATTATTAAGCAGAACAACAATTTATGAAAGAGCTCGTCTGATTTCTTCTTGTTCAAGCCAAATTGTCATTCAATAGAATTAGAGTACAGTACAAATATCCACAGGGTGAAGGTGACCCTAAGGGTTTAAGCATAGGACATTGCTATCGGTATAAACAGGGTGAAGGTGACCCTAAGGGTTTAGCATAGGACATTGCTATCGGTATAAACGTTTAAAAACATTACGCTAGTTGTCATATTAAAGTTCCTACAACTGATGCCAACCGTAATTTGATTAGGCACGGTAATTTGGGGAGGTGAAAAGCTTAGGGCAGTAAATCATCAAGTTATTCAATCTATGATTTTATTTAACAAATTTTACAATAGGTACATAAAAACGTGTCAGTCATACAAAAAAATCCTGCGAAGAAGTAAAGTCTTCCTAGGACTTAATTTGTTCATACTAAAATTTGGAGCAAAAATGTTCCATGATTCTATATTTGACAAATCTAGAACAATCTTACAAAGGTCAAGGCAGATACGCACAGCAGAGGGAATCAACGTAACACTGTTTCCATTCAAAAACAATCGAGAAAAAAAAACTTGAATATATCGACTCTTCTTTCTTCTCCACCGATTTTGTTAGTGACACTAAGCCAATACACATGTTTGAAAATGAAATATCTTTGAAGAAAACCAGAGAAAGGTTGTTCATATACAGGAACGAAGGACAAGACGTTAACAAATTCAGTTTCATCTTAAAACAGGGAAAGCTTACGAACATGACTTTTGAAAATAAAAATCTGAAAAATTACATGCTGGCAATAGTTAAACTTAGACCGTTAACGAAAATTCTTTCTGTACAGTAGGCAGCTAACAGACACACATGAAACATCTACAGATTTAGAGAGCTATTTTTTTTACCGTGTTGAATACGTCTACTTGGTCATTTAGGAGTTCAGAAAAGGATACAGTAGGAGCCAAAGGTAATGGGGCATCTCGTTGATCACATTATGCAAACCATGGGGAACAGGTCATCACGTTGATCGCATTATGCAAGCCATGGGGAAGAGGTCATCACGTTGATCGTATAATGCAAGACATGGGGGAAAGATCATCACGTTTATCACATTATGCAAGCCATGGGGAAGAGGTCATCACGTTGATTGCATTATACAAGCCATGGGGAAGATGTCATCACGTTGATCACATTATGCAAGCCATGAGGAAGAGGTCATCACGTCGATCACATTATGCTAGCCGCTCGTGTCATCACAATGACATATATCATTGTTCGGACTGGGAAGTCGTGCATCAGACTTATTTCACGGTACTCCTCCGATTGAATTAGATTAAGGGACTGATTTCCGACGGAGTTCTGAAATAAGATTTGATTAAACTCATTTGCACCGCAGGTCTGGTGTAAGCCTTGGTGAGCGCCACCGTAGGTCGCGGAGATTAGATTGATGGGCTCACTGACACCGGAGCTCAGAAGTGAGGCTCCGTGAGCTCCCCGGCAAGTTCTGATAGGTTCGGACTCTCGTACTTGCAGATACAATAACGTAATAGAAATTAAAATTGTATAATTTGTTAACTGTGGTTGCAAAATGTTAGGATCTCTACCGAAGCTCTGGCGTCACCTTTAGTTAGCTTCCCCGTAGGGTGCCAAGTTCGGTCATTTCTAAGAGGTCTGCACTGACAATGAGCACAAGCGACAGCTTTACAAAAGGAGGACAGCTATTTTTGTGGAACGCTAATGAATACGGGAATGATATTTGATTGATTTAACACGGAAAATATGAATTTATATGTACTAAACCTAAGGATCTTGGTTTTTATGTTCCTTCATTAATGTACCCGAGTGTGTTATAAGACGTTAGAATTGTTACGTTTACTCTGTCAGATTTTATTTACACTGTTTCGCAGTCAGTACGTTTACCGAATGCGATCAGAGACAGTCTCCAATCGCATTCGGTGAACGTACAAAGCCTTCTAAGTCGACTCAAACTTAGAAGGCTTTGTAGCGTGAAAAGGGGATTGTAGAATGTACGTGGATCAGTGACTTGCAAGGCTTTGTAGCGTGCAAAGGAGATTAGAGAATGTACGTGGATCAGTGACTTGCAAGGCTTTGTAGCGTGCAAAGGGGATTAGAGAATGTACGTGGATCAGTGACTTGCAAGGCTTTGTAGCGTGAAAAGGGGATTAGAGAATGTACGTGGATCAGTGACTTGCAAGGCTTTGTAGCGTGAAAAGGGGATTGTAGAATGTACGTGGATCAGTGACTTGCAAGGCCTTGTAGCGTGCAAAGGGGATTGGAGAATGTACGTGGATCAGTGACTTGCAAGGCTTTGTGGCGTGCAAAGGGGATTGGAGAATGTGCGTGGATCAGTGACTTGCAAGGCTTTGTGGCGTGCAAAGGGGATTGGAGAATGTGCGTGGATCAGTGACTTGCAAGGCTTTGTGGCGTGCAAAGGGGATTGGAGAATGTACGTGGATCAGTGACTTGTAAGGCTTTGTGGCGTGCAAAGGGGATTAGAGAATGTACGTGGATCAGTGACTTGCAAGGCTTTGTGGCGTGCAAAGGGGATTGGAGAATGTACGTGGATCAGTGACTTGTAAGGCTTTGTAGCGTGCAAAGGGGATTAGAGAATGCACGTGACGCGGCCGCGAGTGCGCCCGTTTCATGGTGCTTGCCAACAGGTGATATCCATGTGTCTTCTATGCACAGGCGGTTGATGAACATTTGGACTGAAAGCCTTTTCAATCCGATACGTGGTCACATATCGTTTCATCGGGATGTTGAACGGGAGTTTATGATAGAAAAACAATCTCGGTAATGAATGGTGATTTATTGATATTAATGAGCGGATGTCAGCTTAGCAAGGGAACTTGCAAGCTCAATTCCCCTTATTCCTACGTGACCAAGGGTCCAGCAGAATTCGATCGATTGGTCGGTTTCGGACATTGTGTGTTTAGTGCATAGTTTCAAGCTGGGTGAGGGCACTCAGAGTGTCTGAAAAGATAGCGTATTCGAGAATAAAAATAGTTTTATTTGATCGAGATGGTTAATTCGAGGGCATACTACTCTGCAGAGAAAATAGTGGCATCTTGTGGGAGGGTAGCCAAACGTGAGATTACCCCGCACACACGGAGACAGCTCCGTCGACGGTTTCGGATCCGTCAGTGTGGGGGAAATTTAGATATTGTTACTCGAGCAGTCTCGAAAATTTTCCAAGAGTGCATATTGGATGAAGGAGTTGTTTTAAGGCATATCATTAAATCTAGGTTGACTGGTGGGTTGATCATCCAAGTAGGCGTGCTGATTTGGAGAATTCAGTTCGAGAATGAAGGCCTGATTGCCTTGCAAGTGATGTCCAATAAGGACAATAAATAGTCCCAGCGTAGGAAAAATGTTGGGCAGCTACTCCTATTAGCCGCAAGAAGGCGGGTAGTTGAAGTGCTGCAGCGAGAATTGGTCTCATCCTAGAGGAAGTTCTCTGGCTAGTACAATCTAAGATTCGACGAGTGGACGGGAAAGCGCCGGTTGCACTACGCACAGCGTCGATTGTGATGATCAGAAGAGATACGAAATTCGTTTTGGCCATTGAATTGTGACAACAAAAGAACAGTCGCAGATTGGACATCGTCAACAAAATTGGCTGTTGCTGACAGTAAAACGATAATTTGCAGTTGTCGTCTTCCAATAAAATAATACATTTCTAAATAAGGCATTATAGTACTTATGGAGATATGGGCTGGGTTGGCCAAAGACTGGCGAAAAGGATTGTAATAATTCCATTAGCTCGTTGGCTCAATATCAAGAGAATGATTGGAGATGAATGTGCGCTCAACACACCCATGAAATTTGAAGGACCTCAACATAGAGTGAATCAAGTGGCCCAGATTGGCTGCTGACGGCCCCAGCCTGCGGTCGTTGGCGCGGTCGCAGGTCTTGGGGAGGTTCACCAAACGTGCTCCAAACTGACCGAAGCGGCTGCACAGCTCTGACAATTCATCGACCACATATCATTAAGCAAGTTATTAGAGCGGCCCTCGGGGATTAGATTAGTGACGGTCTTAGTCTGAACGGGCCCATACCAAGGCTTAAGAGTGAAACATACCGTGAGCTAAATGTACTATTTAGTTAAAT
>SDVV010006169.1:0-18641 GCA_016164225.1 Gammarus roeselii
GTTCCTAGATCCCCCGTGCAACCTACAAAGCCTACTCACGGACCCAACCTACCGTAAAAAGCTTATCACTTTCGGAAAACACACCGGACTATACGAAGCTGTCTAAACCTCTGACACCTGTGCGAGTGAGGTGGTGCCTCCACCTCACTACGCACAGAAACAACTACTCATTTTACGAAGATACGCATTAACTCTATACTCTTTCGTACGCGCTAATACGTGAATATGCCACAATTAAAATATGTACTCACTTCATCTTGACAAAGCTAATATTTTCGCACGCGAGGTTGTGCGGACTTACCTAAACCAACGACGGTCGCGCCCTACGGGGGAGCCTATTATGACTCACGTTGAGGCTCTGGTGGAAATGAGGCCCAAATCAATCAATCCAACCTACGGTGGGAGAATTCGCACTCTCCCGGGCGCCCAATAAATATCCTAGCACAGCTAGGCGTTTTGATGGGTAAATGGTAAAACAATGTTTATGTTGATTTTAGTGTGTGAAAGTCTCGAATGGCACTGTGCATGGAGGAGAGGGGGCGAGTCGAGGCAGGTTGAGGCAGGTGGTGACTATTCGACTGGGGAGGCTATGAGTCGAGACGAACCGAGACTGGTCGAGACTAGGTTACTTACTTTGTCCGTGTAGCCGTGTACCGTGTACCAGTCTCGACGATACTACCTGTGCGCACTAGCGTCCAAACATATTACTCTTGAAGTTCTAAAGGGGAAAAAGCGGAGATCAGTTTCGTCTACACGTTTTTCTTGTGCGCACCAGCGTGCGTCTGTCACGACTGAAATTTTCAAGTTGTTTGAACTTTGACAACGTTGTTTTTCTCGCACACAGGTGTGCCAGCCTAATGGAATCCATGATCGTCGAGCATTACGGGCTAGCCTGCTATAACTCGCGTTGAGGCTCCGGTGGAAATGAGGCTTAAAAAGAATACGAAAAATCTCCGTCACGAGACCGCCGTGTCCTTGCTCAGGCTCGAACTTGCGACATGTAGCACCATAGGCTGGCACTGCTGTCTGATACGCTAACCACTCGGCTACGGCGGCCTCTTCTGTATTGACGTTGGAGAATCAGGATATTCCGAATCCTGAGTGTATCATAGCGGAAAGACAAATTGAAGCTCTCAGCGAAGTACTACTTTACCTCCGCCGAAGTTATTAAATATATAGATAAATTTAAAGTTACGAAATCTCCAGATCCAGACCTAGTTTTTCCCAGAATTCTAAAAGAGACTAGAAACTAGATTGCCGAACATTAATCAAACATTTTCATCCAATCTCTCACAAATGGCACCTGCCCCTCTAAATGGAAAGAGGCTAATGTTACCCCAATTAAAAAAAAAAGGAGAGGACAAGAATTGTCCCGGAAATAACCGTCCAATTGGTCTCACCTCAGTTATTGGCAAATTGATGGAAAGTTGGATAACGGATAAAATAACAGAATTCTTAGAATCAATCTGATTGGGTTTTCAGCATGGCTGTAGATACAATTGTTCCTGTCTTACGAACCTGCAACCTATTTTTTACAAGAATATAATTGAAATCCACGACACTAATTCTCCAATCGATTTCATTTACCTTGACTTTCTAAAGGCCTTTGATGAAGTCTCCCACAAGCGCCTGGTTAGTGAAATACACAGCATCGGTAATCGAGGCGAGCTTATCAACTGGATAAAATGCTGGCTTACGGACGGACGGCAGCGAGTTGTACTTAACGGAGCTTCCTCCCCCTGGGTAATGTCACAAGCGGCGTGCTTCAAGGGTCCGTGTTAGATCCAGTTCTCTTTATAATATTCATTTACGATCTCGATAGCAATGTACTCTCAAGCATTAGCAAGTTTGCAGACAATACTAAAATATGAGGAAAAGTGCAAACTGAATTAATGTCAGCAGATCCAACTAGTGACTAGGAACAATGGATACAAAATCGTTTGGAAACTGTTCTCACTCGACATCACGCGCAATTTCTTCACGTATAGAGTTGTCGAAAAATGAAACAAACTTCCAGCGGAGGTTGTAAACAGCAATACAATCAAAAAGGTTACGTCGCGACTCGATA
Source organism: Gammarus roeselii (assembly GCA_016164225.1). Taxonomy (NCBI): domain Eukaryota; kingdom Metazoa; phylum Arthropoda; class Malacostraca; order Amphipoda; family Gammaridae; genus Gammarus; species Gammarus roeselii. The sequence continues at coordinate 2,069 of SDVV010006169.1, forward strand.
AGTTCTACATAAATTGCCGATAAATAGCTAAACCGTTCCTTTTCTTGTTTTTTTAAAAACAGAAATGGCGCATGAAGCTCTCCTAGACGTTCTACTTCAGAGCTAAGCTTTGCGCAGAGGCAGTATCGTAACCAATGACTGATGGCTAACTGAGTTTGAAATTGACATCGCATACTGTTCTTCGCGTCTAAGCTCCAAAGTTCACAAGTTTCCAGGGTATAGACGGTTCATTTTTTTTGCTGTATCAAAATGAGAGCTGGTCACCACTCCCAGCCGAACATCGCTCCGGGACCGGATATTGTCACGTGAAAGTTGAAGTTTTCAACTTTGAGAGATTGAATATCATAATTTTAGAGCAAGTTCGATAAAGCACCTCAGAGGGATACCTCCTGGCGATATTCCAGGTTCACCCACCTTCTCGCGATGTCCTCGTTAAACACCAAAATGTAATTTGTCCCTTATGTGTAACTAAGCTTTGCAGTTAAAGATCCGTCCACCGTCCCCCCCCACCTTTCAGTTTGTGGTAAACCTCCCCCCCTTGGTGCACAAAGAAGTGAGCCCTCACTGACACCGGGGTTTTGAAATTAGAATCGAAACCAATTGAAATGAAAAACGCAAAAAAATTGTTGAACACAATCTACAATAAAAAAGAATACTCAAAAATATTCAGATTTATGACTAATTTTTAGAGTAAATTTAAGGATTAGGTAAGTGTATATATTCGTATATAGAATAAAAATACATGTAAAGAAAGCCCCACCTTCAGTTACCCAGAACCCCGGGAAGAAGCCGGGGATCAAACGATGGGCAAGACCAGGCCCTATCCGAGAGGGGCTGACGGCCTCTCTAGAGTGTCGTACTCAAACTTAACAGCGCGCAAGAACGTGGAATCCCTCAGAAGTTCCTCATCGACAGGAGACCTGACTCAGGTCGTGTCGATGACACCAATGAAAGCTTCACAAAGCTGGACACGAATATGATCGGAATGCAGAGAGCCTTGGGCAAACAAAGCAAAATGATGTGCGTTCCCGAGCTGGAGACTGATCACTGCTCGGCGCCCTCCAGTGAAGTCGGTGAACTTCTCACTAAACTCGAAAATCATGACTGGCCGTCCAATTCTCAACATCACCGCCAGCGGGGACAATAGCTTGACCATTAAATGGACACAGAACTTCAAAGTGTCACTATACTCTCCAAGAACAGAATATGCCAAATGCCTTGCGTAATCTAACCGATCTCGACTTTTTCCATGAGCTCAGGCCTAATTTACATCGAGAATCTTCCGAATGGTGAAGCCGACGAGTTCATCACCGAACTCGTCAAATGCAAGGAATGTGTACTTGAAGCGAAAATCGCACCATAAAGAAACACCACCACGGCCCTTCTGCTTGAATTCAATTGCCCCACCCCATTTAACAACATAGACATACCTATTTCTGACGCCGTAACCAAAGTTAAACCCTTCTAAAGACGTCCGATGCGATGCTATAAATATCAGAAATACTGACACAAGCAGAGATCATCACGGGAAGCAAAGATGCTCGGACGGCTCCCTCATCCTTTACGCACAGAGATAACAATACATTTACGAAGATACGCGTTAACTCTTTACTCTCTTGTACGCGCTACTACGTCACAATTGAAATATGCACTGACTCTATCTTGACCAGACTAATATTTTCGCATGCAAGGCCGTGCGAACTTACCTGAATCAATGACGGTCGCGCCGTACGGGGGAGCCTATTATGACTCACGTTGAGGCTCCGGTGGAAATGAGTCTCAAATCAAATCATACTGCTCCCAAGACGACCATGACAAACGGGACTATCCCTTGTTGTGCCCATCCAAAGAATCTCGCTGCTTTTACTGCTAAGTAAACAGCCACCCTACGGGACACAAAGGCTGCCCCCAGACAAGACAGAGTGGGAGATCCTGCAAAACCAAACGGAGCGCAAAGTTGGGCGACGAGACGCTGCGGCCGCGATTTGCTCCCCCCAAGCTTACCCTCTCACCCAGGAGAAAAGATCGGCATCATTCCGTACCCACTTCCTCATAACGCTTGTAGATAGCGGTGCGAACAAAATTGTACCCTTAACAAACTCTTTCCCCGCGATGAACTCGTTCCCCAAACAACTGGGAAGTGAACTGAAAAACTTAAGCCGACAGAGAAAGGAGTATCTGGCCGCCGTCGTAAATATCGAGCAAAGTAACGCTTTACAAAAAAATAACAAAATAGACGAACACAAAATAACTCTCGAAATACATCCGTTCTTCAACGCTAAAAGACGAATTAGATACACTCCCACAACTGACCTAAGTGCTTTTGCAGCAGGTTTAGCAGAGGATTACATAATCATCAACATTTCTGTAGCAGAATGGATCCAGTCATTGAACACCCACACCACCGTATACAAATCACTTTCCCAGGACAAGACACACCGGAATTCATACCAATCCCGGTCGAACAATGAAAAACAAAACTTACCCAGTTACAAAATGGCCTGAAATGTGCAAAAAATGCCTGGAATACGGCCACGTCATCAAATACTGCCAGCCATACATACCCCAACGCTGTAAGAGGTGCGCCGGCGAGCATGACCGATAGGACTGCACAGTCCACCAACCTAAATGCTACCACTGCTCATGCCTCCATGAGGCAGGCGACCGCGACTGCCAAAAGCACCTGGACCAAAAAGCAATGACAATCATACTAAACGACCGCAGAGTCTCACAAAACAAGCTTTCCTAATCTTTTACGATGAAAATCCAACTTGCCGTAATTTAAATTACGCCAAAGCAGTCAAATCTACAACTAAGCCTATCCCACCAGACGACACTTGTGTACCGTTAACACAACCTATTACCATTACGTAACATCCCTCTCCAGCTCTAACAATACCACAACCAGCCTAGCGACCGCCCTCGTAACAGAGGCGGGCGTCCCAAGCAATGAATCCACCAGTGTCCAGGAGAGCACCGCGATGGATGCCGCCTCAGGGGACCACGAAGAGAGGTCCACTAACACGAAAACCTAAAAACGAAGATTCCTCCGACGACGTCCGCGGAGTACGCGACGCCCTTTCGCCACGAACCTAAAAGATTAGCAACAGCCCACGAACAACGGCTTGCCTTGATCAGAGCGTTGAACGACTTCTGACCGTCTAAACTGCGGCCGCACCCAGCGAAAACCAAAGTGAGTTATTCAACCCTCAGCAAACATGCCCGACACTAGAACATCTCACAAGTGAAAACGACCCTCGCCTGCGCAAGGACGCGTTAAAAATCTTCAACGAGTAACTGATACCCGAAATAACTGATCAACCATACACCGCACTCGACTCAAATATCCCAACGACTACTACTCAGTCCATCATAATGTTGAAAAAAAAACTCCATAGAAGAGAAACGCGCTCGCTCAAGAAGCAAGCACAAAGATCGTACTCCCTCATCCTCCTCTTACAAGAGCACTCACAGTCAAGAACGCAGTGAGTCTAGAAGATCATGTTCTACAGAAAGCGGACACTCTTGCCAATGCTCTCGATCTAGGACATCTGCACCTCATAGACACGAACACCACGAAAGTTCCTACAAACCACGCGACCGCTCCAGGCCATCAAGATCTGAACGTGAAACAGATCCGAAATGAAAAACAGTATAATACTTCAGTGAAATTGCCAGGGACTTGGCAGCGAGAATGATGAATTATTATTGCTAATCTCCTCCAATAAACCTTTGGTGGTAGACCTCCACGAGATCAAACTCCGTGACACCGCCACCTTTACAATCCCTCAATGTGTCATACAGCGTCGCGAAGGTCACAATAATGTGACTGCACACGGCGGAGTGGCACTTACGATCCATCAAAGCATTCCTCGTCACCTCCTCCCTCTGAGGTGAACAGAACTCCAAGCTGTCGCAGTAAAGATAGGTATCTCAAGACCTATTAGAGTGGTATCTATCTACTCGTCACGAAACCACGACCTCACGGAGGCACTAATGACCGATCTGCTTAACCAACTGCATCATCCCGTACTCCTCCTTGGAGACTTCAACAGCTACCACGAAGTGTGGGGATGCGTGAGAACAGACCTCAGGGAAGTGATAATGGCCAACACCATAGACACTCACAACCTGGTCCTTCTCAACGACGGACAACCCACTCGGCTCACCTTCGAAAGTGAAACCGTTATCGATTTATCAATCTGTTCCCTTACTTTAGCACCCCTACTCGTTTGGGGAGTCCTGCCTTGAACACATGACAGTGATCACAACCCAGTGACCATATCGCTTCTTACCAACCGACCAAACAATCCTGACGCACAGAAACTTCGATTCAACTCCCGGAAAGCCAGCTTGGAGGGATAATGGACACATGTCGCATGGGACGATATGGAGGGCCTTCCCGAAGACATTTCAGAACGCGACCTCGTCATACTTCTATACGAAAAATTCCAAAGTGCAGCTGTCGCATGCATTCCCAATATTACCAGCCGCAAACTTGGCGTGGAGAAGAAGCGAGAAAGTTGAACCCAATTACTTAACACAATCAACCGAAACACCCATCATTCCCAAGTGCGGGAAAAAAACAGACGCATCCAAGGTCAACCCTGAACGACCTATCCACATTTTGTCGGACGGAGACCCTGTTTGTTCTTCTTACGCGGACATCGCGGATAAACTAGCTCAGACTTTCCGCCATATATCACAATCAACAAATTACACGGCTTCTTTTCAACGGGAAAAAACCTAAGAGAAAGTGAGCATATTGACTTTACTTCCGCAAATGAAGAATTCCACAACAAACCTATCTCCCTCCATGAACTACAATATGCTATCGACCACCCTCGTGAAACCTCACCCGGGCCGGACCGAGCGCACATCAATATGATCCAACACCTTCCTGACAACGCTCTCCAGCACCTACTAAATGTGTTCAATACGTTGTATTCAAATTCATTCTTTCCCAACCAAGGGCGGGACTCAGTAATTATCCCGATACCCAAACCCGGAAATGCCACAGCGACCCACATAACTACCGTCCCATTGCCCTAACTAGCGTCCTATGTAAGACTCGAAAAAATGATAAACTCGCGCCTAGTCGACTACCTTGAAATGCATGCAGGCCTCAACAACATCCAGTGTGGTGGCCGTAAGCGCCACTCTACAACGGAACCCCTCGTACGATTAGAATCAGACATTAGACAGGCCTTCGTCCGAAGAGAATTTGTGATTCAATATTTTTCGACGTTGAAAAAGAATCCGACACTATGTGGAAATGCGGTATCATGAAGGATCTCCACCGTAAAGGCTCGAGAGGTCGCCTACCACGTTTCATCCAACAATTTCAACAAAACCGCACCTTCAGGGTCAAGGTTGGCGACACTCAGTCTCTGTCATATCTGCAAGAAATTTGCGTCCCCCAGGAAAGCGTCCTCAGTGTCACTCTTTTTATCCTCATATTCGATCAGTTAGCCGACATTTTTCCGCGAGATGGAAGACTGCTCTCATCACTATACGAGGACGGTGTACAAATAAGCTACAGACACTATAGCCTCACAACAATTCATTATGAGCTCCAGAAGTCCCTAAAACCTAGTCGGGAACTGAGCTTTCCTAAACGGATTCCAATTCTTGCCCTCTAGAACTAAAAACATGCACTTTACAGTTGTGCCCGGCACAGCTTAAACTAGCACTAACGCTGCACAACACCCCTCTCGTATTTGACGAATCTATACAATTCCTGGGTCTTGTGTGAGACCCAAAACTCACGTGGCGACTCCACATGGCAGCCCTGGAGACTCGCTGCAGATGGTCGACGGGACTTATCCAATCGGTAACATCCCTGAAGTTCGGTGCCGATATGGACACCGGAATTACGTTGTTCAGAGCAATAATACGATCACGCATAGACTACGGAGCCGTTGTCTACGGTTCAGCAGCCAAATCACTCTCAACCCTCTCTCGACCATCGCAAAAAGAGCTATGCTTATCACGACCGGCGTGTTCCGCTCCACTCCAATCGAATCACTTAACGTGTTCGCTAGCAAACTTCCATTTCCGCTCCGGCGAGACAAACTTTCGCTACAATACAATTTCAAGACTAGAAGTCTTATCAACAACCCAGCACTCAACCACATCACCAACATATCCGATAAGCACCTTTTTGCGGCTAAAAATAATATTTTCCAACCGTTTTCCCTACGTGTAGACAACCTGTTGACCTCGCTAAGCATCAACCATAAGGCTATTAAGCCTTCATTTTCCTACCGAATCCTTCAAATTAACACACCAACATAGATGATTAACCCACCACCGGTCAACTTAGACCTGCAAGTGTACCCTAAAGCAACACTGACTGCTACAAAACCGCGGACGGTGTGGGAGCCGCCGCTGTGTGCGGGGACATCCCATGCTCGGCCACCCTCCCGCAAGAGGCCTCCGTGTTCTCTGCGGAGCTTCACGCACTCGAACTAGCCATCTCGATTGCAAAAATATGTCGTTTTCCCAAGTACGTCGTATTCTCAGACAGTCTGAGTGTCCTCACTCTGGTTGAAACATTCCACTACGAACAATCTGTTCTCCGTAAAATGCAGCACGATCTCTTTGTGATTTCCGAGACGGGTCGGGTAGTGGGATTCTGCTTGATCCCCGGGCATGCGGGAATAAGAGGAAATGAGCTTGCGGACTCGCTTGCTTAACTGGCATCTACTCACCAAGAACAATTTTCGGAATACATTTCAGGGACTGGTTCCCGATCATCAACTTCCTTTTAAAATCCCTATGAGATAAAATGTGGCAACAGACTGGACAAAAAATGCTTTCAGTCAAACCCTCAGTCGGAGAACGGGAAACTCATCAACCGCTTGTTTACGGGACACACGTGGATAACTCACAACTACCTGATGTATGTCGACATGGCACCAAACGCGTCACCTTGCCCCTGTTGCTACCAAGTGGCTATCATCGTAAAACACTTACTGATGAACTGCAACGCACTCGCAGCAGCCCGGCGAGTTTTCACAAATCTCCCGTGCAACCTACAAAGCCTACTCACTGACCCAACCTACCAAAAAAGCTTATCGCTGTCGGAAAACAAACCGGACTATACGAAGCTGTCTAAACCCCAAACACCTGTGCAATTGAGGTGGTCTCTCCACCTTATTAGGCACAGAGATAACAATACATTTACGTAGATACGCGTTACCTCTTTCCGTTTTTGTACGCGCTAGTATGCGAATATGCCACAATCAAAATATATTCCTGATTTTACCCTGACAAGACTAATCTTTCCGCACGCGAGGCTGTGCGAATTTACCTGAATCAGTAGCGGTCGTGCCCTACGGGGGCGCCTATTATGACTCACGTTGAGGCTCCGGTGGAAATGAGGCTCAAAAATCAAATCAAGTTCAGATCTAATCCTCTTGCTATCAATTGACGACATGCTTTGGGCCAATAGTCCTGTTGTTGTCTTGCAACACTTCTAATCACGTGTAAACACTTCCTCATAACGCTAGCAGATGACGGGGCAAACAAAGTCGCTCTCAACGAACCCATTCACTATGATGACCTCACTCTCCCAACAATAGGAGGTAAACCGAAAACCATCCAACGACAGGGAAAGAAGTATCTGGCCCACGTCGTAAAACTCGAGCAAAACGTAAACGCTGCGAATTTAGCGACCGTTCAACAATATTTGAAATTTCAATATAACAATCACTTGTTGTATGCTGGTATGATTGTACATCACGTCAACTGCTTGTCTCTATGCAATAAACTTCATATTGTTTGTCATTAATAACTATATTTTGCATGTCTATAGACATTTCCAATAAAAAAATCTGCGTCATATATGCATAGTATCTAATTCGTTTTATCGCGGGCTCTGTGATCTATTTTTCAGTTTATGTTGATCTTTACAACACGAAAGGATGTTGTCGAAATTGAAAATGTGATATACAAATTGCACCAGATTATGAATGCTTCAATGACATCCAATCACTTATTTTCAGACTTGAGTTTTTTTGCGAGTTGATTGATGTATTTTAACTTTACTGTTCTTCTTATTGATTAGAGCCTGTATTCGAATTGCTTCAATTTCTCTTAAATCTACCCTTCTACACTCCACTCACATTATTTGTTCCCAAAAGATTGGTTTTTGTTTCAACTATTTATAAAAAAAAAATTATCGCCAGGTCATCTCATAATCTATTCGCCATCTTCTGTTGATCTTAATTGTTTTCACGTGGGCTCCAGGTTTTGTTTGCTTTGTATGGGACACGACTAATCTCACACACTGGTGATTTGCTGTCTTTTGGTACTACCTGCTCTCAAATTATGGTAACGGCTAAGGACTCGTCACATTAGATTGATCTCAATCTAAACTTCGAAGTACTGTGTTAGGAATATTTTCTACAGTGATTTATTTGTATAATATTTTCATTCTATTTCCAATGTTTTCAGCTTCGTATGCGTCAAGGTATCTAATTATTTAGCGAAATCATTGACCATTATGGTCCTTCAAGGCATTCAGTGGTCGTGCATTTCAATACCAAAACGGATTTTTCACGAATATATCACATTGTTCCATTCCGCACTCGGTTAACTATGTTTGAAAAATATTATTCAAGAGCTACGTTGAATTACCAATGTGACTCATGAGAGATATGCAACTGATTGTTCGAACTATGATTTTTTTGGCAACTTACAATTTTATGATGCTATGACAGTTTGTTAGCCCTCAAAGCAGGAAAGTCCATGGAAAATTGTGTTAAAAGAATCCAACAAGTCCTCCATTTACCATCGTATATTTGAAATAAATGTCAACATATAAACAACGGAAATTCCACATGTGTACGATTCGTTACTAGGAAGTCACAAGTAGTACATATCAATCTATTGTTGCGATCGCAATATTACAACTCGAGTCTGTGTTCGGTTCTGGTGGCTCAGTCGAATTTCACTTTTCCCTATACCACGTTCTACTGGTATCGTATTAAATCCTTGTCTAAAAAAAGATTTCGATATTTTGTGGTCCCTAGATCGACCTTTTGAATAATATTACGCATGAGATTACGATGAACTTAGTAAACATTGCCATTTCATAACCAGTAAATTTATACACACGACATCAACCCGTTCACTGCTTGTCATGATACAAGCAACTGCAGATCAACTTCTATCTGTTTGCCATCCTGTGGTGAACTTTATTGTTTCACATGAGCTTAGGTCTTGTTCGCAAGGTTTGAGGCATGATTAATCTCACAAAGTGGGCATTTTACTGACTTCCAGTACTACCCTTGTTCATAGTAGGGTAATAGCTGTCGACTCGTCACATGAGATAGATCTAGTACATAACTTCGAAGTGATATGTTAGGAACCGTCGCTTTAGTAAATTAATTGCAAAATCTTTTTAGCAAATACCTTGTTTTCATGGACGTAAACGTGAATATGTACAGAATTATTCGGATAAATTATTTACCACTATTGTCTTCCTAGACATTTATGATGGTATTCGTTTGAATTCCAACTAGGATTTTTTACGCATGTATCACGTTACATTTCGCAGTTGCTGAACTATTTCCTAAATTTATTACATAAAAGCTCGCTCAAATTTCCTGCGTGACTTATTAGAGATATGCGACTAATTCTGTTATATGTGATTCCACAGGTTTATCTCATACGATTTATCAGCGGTATTCCCGTTGAATATGTTACATGTTCCAAAACTTGTACTGTGTAAGCAGTGTTTCCCAATATTGTTAGATATGTTTCCCCTCAAAACACTCGGATCAAAGAAGAATTGTCTCGGAAGCATCCAACAATTCCTCCATTTACCGCACGAACAATTGAATTATTATCAATATTATAACACGGGAAAAAATACTCGATTGTTCTAAAAAATCGCCTAAATTTCATACGTAGAACATTTTACTCCTATATTACGTTCCCCATATTACAACTTTTGTCGGCGTTCAGCGCTGAGTGCATTGTCGAATTTTCACTCTTCCCTTTACCACGTTTTACTGGTATTGAATCAAATCCTTGTCGAAAAAGACTTTGATATTTTGTGGTCCCGTTAGCGACCTTCTAACAATCGGAACATTTGGAATAGCGATGAAAGAAGTACATATGGCGATTTCTGATGCAGTTCATCTATGCGTACAGATTGTGGATATATACGCACAATAATTAAACCCAGCTACCGATTGTCATGACACAATTACATTGTTTTTGCTTTGTATCATTCCAAATCTAAAAACATTTCCGATCAAGAATGTTATGAGTCATGACATGTTATCTAATTTCTTTTCTGGTGAGTTCACTGATTTATTTCAGGTTATTGTAGTTTTTTGAAGCATAAGGATAATGTCACAGATTTTCAAAACTATTTTTTTTCTGTATTAACCGGATTATAAATATTTCAGTGACGTTAAATCAGTAATCCTCAAACTTACATCTTCTTCTCGAGTTAATTGATACATTCGAACTTTGCTGTTTCCCTTATTCGTAGGAGCTACTATTCGAACTGCATCAATGCGCCTTCAATCTATATATCTACATTCCACATTCATCAAAATGTTGCAAATGACATGTTTATGTTTCATTCTTGTATCTTTGATATATGCATCTGGTAGATCATCTCATAATTATTTGCCATCTTCAGGTCAACTTCACTATTTCTCGTGTTCTCATGATTTTTTTTTGTGGCATGACTAACTGATTCCCGGCACTACCTGCCCCCATATTAACAGCGATGTCATGTCGATTTTCACATTTGATTGACGTAGCACAGAGCTTTGACTGTATGTATTGAGAATTTTTGTTATGTATTGTTTATTCGTGTTCTGTATTTTTCAGTTAACATATTTTCATATACGCAAATTTCAGAGTACCTAATTATTTATCGAAATATATAGCAATTGCTATATATCAAGAGGCAATTTCTGTCTATCAACACATTTGTACCTGTGTGCGTTTTGATGTACATGTGTGCGTTTTGATGCTCTTCCATTTTGACTGTCGTTGAACTGTGTTTTTGCATGGAATATTTAAGAGCTTCTCCGTGAAACCGATGCAACTATCAGGCATCATGCGAACATTTTTTTTAAATACTCTAGCTATCAATCGACCGAATATTCAGTGTCATTTGTGTGTTTATTAGTCGTAATTAATCGATTTGAACCACTATTTTTTTAAACTCAGATAGAGGCTTCTGTTGTTGTTCATTTCGTTGCTGTCCATGAAAGACCCGAATTCCAGGAAATTTGCGGTACAAGCATCCAACAATTCTTTTACATACTTTCAAAACTTCAGAATTATTGCGACAATGTTTTGTACGAAAAGATTTCATAACTTTTATTGATCACAATAAATCCTAACATTGTAAATACCACTAATATGATAACTCACAATATTACAATTAGATTCGGTATCGAGCTCTGGTCGCCGAGTACAGTTTTCACTGTTCCCTTCACTACGTTTCACTAGTATTTTATCATATTCCTGTCCTAAACAAGACATTCATGATGGTGTTCGGTTGAATTCCAAATAGGATTTTTTACGCATGTAGCATGATACATTTCGCAGTTGTTGAACTATTTCCTAAATTTATTACATAAAGGCTCACTCGAATTACCTGTGTGACTCATTGGAGATATGCGACTAATTCTGTTATTTGTTATTCTACAGGTATATCTCATACGATCTATCAGCGGTATCCCCATTGAATATGTTACATATTTTCGTTCGTGTTATCCTGTGTATTTGCAGAGTTTTCCAAAACACTTAGAGATGTTTCCCATTAAAACACTCGGATCAACAAAAAATTGTCTCGGAAGCATCCAAAAATTCCTCCATTTACCCTATAAACAATTGAGTTACCATCAATTTTATAACAAGGGAAAAAATTCTCGGTTGTTTGAAAAATCGCTTAACCTTCATATGTGGAACGTTTCACCCTTTTATTATGATTTCAATATTACAACTCCTGTCGGTTCTCAGCGCTGAGTGCAGAGTCGAATTTTCACTCTTCCCTTTACCACGTTTTACTGGTATCGTATCAAATCCTTGTCTAAAAAGACTTCGATATTTTGTGGTCCCATGTGCGACCTTCTAACAATCGGAACATTTAAAATAGCGATGAAAGATGTACATATGGCGATTTCTGATGCAGTTCATCTATGCGTACAGATTGTGGATATATACGCACAATAATTCAACCCAGCCACCGATTGTCATGACACAATTACATTGTTTTTGCTTCGTATCATTCCAAATCTAAAAACATTTCCGATCAAGAATGTTATGAGTTATAACATGTTATCTAATTCCTTTTCTGGTGAGTTCACTGATTTATTTCAGGTTATTGTAGTTCTTTACAACATAAGGACAATGTCACCGATTTTCAAAACTAATTTTTTTCTGTATTAACCGGATTATAAATATTTCAGTGACGTTGAATCAGTAATCCTCAAACTTATATCTTCTTCTCGAGGTAATTGATACGTTCGAACTTTGCTGTTTCCCTTATTCGTAAGAGCTACTATTCGAACTGCATCAATGCGCCTTTAGTCTATATATCTACATTCCACATTCATCAAAATGTTGCAAATGACCTGTTTATGTTTCATTCTTGTATCTTTGATATATGCATCTGGTAGATCATCTCATAATTATTTGCCATCTTCAGGTCAACTTCACTGTTTCTCGTGTACTCCTAATCTTTTTTCTTGTGGCATGACTAACTGATTCCCGGCACTACCTGCCCCCATATTAACAGCGGTGACATGACGACTTTTCACATTTGATTGACGTAGCACAGAGCTTTGACTGTATGTATTGCGAATTTTTGTTATGTATTGTTTATTCGTGTTCTGTATTTTTCAGTTAACATATTTTCATATGCGCAAACTTCAGTGTACCTAATTATTTATCGAAATATATAGCAATTGCTATATATCAAGAGGCAATTCCTGTCAATCAACACATTTGTACCTGTGTGCGTTTTGATGTACATGTGTGCGTTTTGATGTTCGTCCATTTTGACTGTCGTTGAACTGTGTTTTTGCATGGATTATTTAAGAGCTTCTTCGTGAAACCGATGCAACTATCAGGCATCATGCGAACATTTTTTTTAAATACTCTAGCTATCAATCGACCGAATATTCAGTGTCATTTGTGTGTTTTTTAGTCGTAATTAATCGATTTGAACCACTATTTTTTTTTTAACTCAGATAGAGGCTTCTGTTGTTGTTCATTTCGTTGCTGTCCATGAAAGACCCGAATTCCAGGAAATTTGCGGTACAAACATCCAACAATTCTTTTATATACTTTCAAAACTTCAGAATTATTGCGACAATGTTTTGTACGAAAAGATTTCATAACTTTTATTGATCACAATAAATCCAAACACTGTAAATACCATTAATATGGTGACTCACAAAATAAAATTAGATTCGGTATCGAGCTCTGGTCGCCGAGTACAGTTTTCACTGTTCCCTTCACTACGTTTCACTAGTATTTTATCATATTCCTGTCCTAAACAAGACATTCATGATGGTGTTCGTTTGAATTCCAAATAGGATTTTTTACGCATGCAGCATGATACATTTCGCAGTTGTTGAACTATTTCCTAAATTTATTACATAAAGGCTCACTCGAATTACCTGTGTGACTCATTGGAGATATGCGACTAATTCTGTTATTTGTTATTCTACAGGTATATCTCATACGATCTATCTGCGGTATCCCCATTGAATATGTTACATATTTTCGTTCATGTTATAATGTGTATTTGCAGAGTTTTCCGAAACACTTAGAGATGTTTCCCATCAAAACACTCGAATCAACAAAAAATTGTCTCGGAAGCATCCAAAAATTCCTCCATTTACCCTATAAACAATTGAATTACCATCAATTTTATAACAAGGGAAAAAATTCTCGGTTGTTCGAAAATCACCTAAACTTCATATGTGGAACGTTTCACCCTTTTATTATGATTTCAATATTACAACTCCTGTCGGTTCTCAGCGCTGAGTGCAGAGACGAATTTTCACTCTTCCCTTTACCACGTTTTACTGGTATCGTATCAAATCCTTGTCTAAAAAGACTTCGATATTTTGTGGTCCCATGTGCGACCTTACAACAATCGGAACATTAAAAATAGCGATGAAAGATGTACATATGGCGATTTCTGATGCAGTTCATCTATGCGTACAGATTGTGGATATATACGCACAATAATTCAACCCAGCCACCGATTGTCATGACACAATTACATTGTTTTTGCTTCGTATCATTCCAAATCCAAAAATATTTCCGATCAAGAATGTTATGAGTTATGAAATGTTATCTAATTCCTTTTCTGGTGAGTTCACTGATTCATTTCAGGTTATTGAAGTTCTTTACAGCATAAGGATAATGTCACAGATTTTCAAAACTAATTTTTTTCTGTATTAACCGGATTATAAATATTTCAGTGACGTTAAATCAGTAATCCTCAAACTTACATCTTCTTCTCGAGGTAATTGATACATTCGAACTTTGCTGTTTCCCTTATTCGTAGGAGCTACTATTCGAACTGCACCAATGCGCCTTCAATCTATATATCTACATTCCACATTCATCAAAATGATGCAAATGACCTGTTTATGTTTCATTCTTGTATCTTTGATATATGCATCTGGTAGATCATCTCATAATTATTTGCCATCTTCAGGTCAACTTCACTGTTTCTCGTGTACTCATAATTTTTTTCTTGTGGCATGACTAACTGATTCCCGGCACTACCTGCCCCCATATTAACAGCGATGACATGACGACTTTTCACATTCGATTGACGTAGCACAGAGCTTTGACTGCATGTATTGAGAATTTTTGTTATGTATTGTTTATTCGTGTTCTGTATTTTTCAGTTAACATATTTTCATATGCGCAAACTTCAGAGTACCTAATTATTTATCAAAATATATAGCAATTGCTATATATCAAGAGGCAATTCCTGTCAATCAACACATTTGTACCTGTGTGCGTTTTGATGTACATGTGTGCGTTTTGATGCTCGTCCATTTTGACTGTCGTTGAACTGTGTTTTTGCATGGATTATTTAAAAGCTTCTTCGTGAAACCGATGCAACTATCAGGCATCATGCGAACATTTTTTTTAAATACTCTAGCTATCAATCGACCGAATATTCAGTGTCATTTGTGTGTTTATTAGTCGTAATTAATCGATTTGAACCACTATTTTTCTTACTCAGATAGAGGTTTCTGTTGTTGTTCATTTCGTTGCTGTCCATGAAAGACCCGGATTCCAGGAAATTTGCGGTACAAGCATCCAACAATTCTTTTATATACTTTCAAAACTTCAGAATTATTGCGACAATGTTTTGTACAAAAAGATTTCATAACTTTTATTGATCACAATAAATCCAAACATTGTAAATACCACTAATATGATGACTCACAATATTACAATTAGATTCGGTATCGAGCTCTGGTCGCCGAGTACAGTTTCCACTGTTCCCTTCACTACGTTTCACTAGTATTTTATCATATTCCTGTCCTAAACAAGACATTCATGATGGTGTTCGTTTGAATTCCAAATAGGATTTTTTACGCATGTAGCATGTTACATTTCGCAGTTGATGAACTATTGAACTGTTTCCTAAATTTATTACATAAAGGCTCACTCAAATTATCTGTGTGACTCATTGGAGATATGCGACTAATTCTGTTAATTGTGATTCCTACAGGTATATCTCGTACGATCTATCAGCGGTATCTCCATTGAATATGTTACATATATTCGTTCTTGTTATCATGTGTATTTGCAGAGTTTTCCGAAACTCTTAGAGATGTTTCCCATCAAAACACTCGAATCAACAAAAAGTTGTCTCGGAAGCATCCAAAAATTCCTCCATTTACCCTATAATTAATTGAGTTATCATCAATTTTATAACAAGGGAAAAAATTCTCGGTTGTTTGAAAATCGCTTAAACTTCATATGTGGAACGTTTCACTCTTTTATTATGATTTCAATATTACAACTCCTGTCGGTTCTCAGCGCTGAGTGCAGAGTCGAATTTTCACTCTTCCCTCTACCACGTTTTACTGGTATCGTATCAATTCCTTGTCTAAAAAGACTTCGATATTTTGTGGTCCTATGTTCGACCTTCTAACAATCGGAACATTTGAAATAGCGATGAAAGATGTACATATGGCGATTTCTGATGCAGTTCATCTATGCGTACAGATTGTGGATATATACGCACAATAATTCAACCCAGCCACCGATTGTCATGACACAATTACATTGTTTTTGCTTCGTATCATTCCAAATCTAAAAATATTTCCGATCAAGAATGTTATGAGTTATGACATGTTATCTAATTCCCTTTCTGGTGAGTTCACTGATTTATTTCAGGTTATTGATGTTCTTTAGAGCATAAGGATAATGTCACAGATTTTCAAAACAATTTTTTTTTCTGTATTAACCGGATTATAAATATTTCAGTGACGTTAAATCAGTAATCCTCAAACTTACATCTTCTTCTCGAGGTAATTGATACATTCGA
>SDVV010006170.1:0-18639 GCA_016164225.1 Gammarus roeselii
TATATGTATATACACATAAATATGTGAAGTATGAATTTTATGTATATCATCCTTGTAAGTAAAAGTAAAGCTGTGAACTAAAAAGATTAATTTTTTCTTTCTAAGAATGTTCCTAATATACCGCGATGATTACTTTCTACTGCTTCTTCCGCATGAACTGTTTCAAAGACTCTTACATATCCACCATTACAATTAATATGTAATGGCACGGACAGCCTTATTATAAATCATCCAATCAAGTACATTTTTTATCTTCTCCATATCTTATTATAATAAAATTAAGTACTATCCGCATCCGTAGATCAATGTCGGCATTAAGTTATGTGTCCGCGTCCTTGGATGTGTAAAATCTGTTATACAAATAATCACCACCTGAGACCCAGATGGCTGCCGAAACTTGTTCTCTAATCTAACGATCGGGCTCCTGACAAACAAGGTTTCACGGAATGCCCTCTCTCGAAGTGCATTGTTTACTCGTATATAATGTGAAAAAGTACATTTCTATCTTTTATTCCATTTCATTTTCTACTCGGAGATTCAGCTGCATCAAAGAGGTTGGTCATCAAAGTGTTGCATCAAAGAGGTTCGTTGGAGTCATCCGTGTGATGGCTGCTGTGATAATTGCTTTGCACGATCGTAAACCACTGAAGTGAGCACGATTTAAAGGCTACACTTTTCATCCGTCGCAAACCACGCTTTCTTCGGTCGGAGGTGACACCTCTGCCACGACGCCCCACAGCAGCCTTCGTCCTAGGTTGACCCTCCGGTAATTTCCTCCAAGGATGAGTCGTAAACCACGATCCTTCAGGCCGGCCTACGTGGGAATCATTTACCCCGTACATGGCACAGCTGCTGTTGGCCATAGCAGTTGCTGTTACGGGACAGCTGGTGCTGGCCATAGCAGTTGTGCTATGGTGGTGCAGCTGCTGCCTACAACTGTGCTGTTATGGGAAAGCTGGTGCTGATCAGAGCTGTTGATGCTATGGTGGAGCAGCTGCTGGCCACAAATGTTGCTGTTATGGGACAGCCGGTGCTGGCCAGAGCTGTTGCTGCTATGATGGTGCAGCTGCTGGTCACAATTATGCTGTTATAGAGTAGTTGGTGCTGGCCAGTACTGTTGCTGCTATGACGGCGCAGCTGATGGCCACAACTGTTGCTGTTATGGGACAGCTGCTGTTTGCCAGAGCTGTTCATGCTATGGAACAGCTTCTCTGGCCACAGCCGTTACTGCTATGGGGCAGCTGCTGTTAGCCACAGCGATTGCTGCTATGTGGCGGCTACTGTTGGCAAACGCTGCTGATGCTATGGGACTGCTGCTGCTGCTGGCCATACATGATGCCGCTATGAATATCAATAGGAAGGGGGGCTTGGCAGAGCATCAGCTGCCCCTAGCGTACCAAGTACGTGCTGCATCTTCTATAAGAATTTCTGTGGCGTGTGATTGCGGCTCCGAATTTATTCAGCCTTTAATACTATACATGCACCATTTCTAGACCCTTACCTTCAAAATACGACTACCAGAAGGTTTTCATTAGTTAAGTTTAGATCAGTTGCCGAAACATGAAGCACATGCAGCCCAATTTTGATTAAAGTATTTGTTTAGCCATTGGTACATTTAATCAGTCACGTTTTCTTGTTCATATTATGATAATTTTCAAAACACCGCCGGGCAATTATTTTCAAAACAGTTGGGGAATGGTGGGTCGGTTGTCATGCACTTTACAGAAGCTGCTCTGGAATGAGACCATCTCTAAACGATACTCTTGTGCTTTTAAGATATTGATGTTTTGAAGATACGACTCAACAGTAATGGCTGGTCTGTGTATTTTTGAAGATACGACTCAACAGCAACGGCTGGGCTGCGTATAAAATATACGACTCAACGCGTGTAAAGATACGACTCAATGGTAACCGGTGCTCAATGTTTGAAAACAACCCGAAAACAACCCGGCTCTCTCGATTGTGTATCGCCAGCTCACACTCACTATAAGGTGGAAATAAAAGTAATTACCAGCTGACTCACGTTAATTTATCATTTTGCATCCCTTTCGTGCCTGTCTGCATGATCATTCTGGGCTAGACGACGTCCGTGCTCGCCCGCTGTTCACTAAGGACCGTTTCCTCGTTATGTGTAGACTAATATACACAGAATTCTACTTAATACACATAAATCACTGCTAAATACGCATAGATTATTTCATTATATGCCTAGTATGTGCTACGTGGCGGCCCAAGTTGCGCTCATCTACGTGTATGACGTAGAATCCTACGTAATATGCCCTGTCGGTTTTCTGTGTTTAATGACCTGTGCAAAATATAACAGACTAACCTACTTTAACTCTTCGCATATTCCACGGCACTCTAGCAGGCCCTAAGAGTCTAGGCCTGCTAGAATGCTTCGGCTATGAACTTCAATCCACCGAACTTGTAGGAGATTTTGTTCGGCGCGCCAGTTACCACGAGTTGGTTCCTCTCGATCGACCGAGTGACCCTCGGCACAAGGAGCCAGGAACAGGCTTCATCCTTGAACAGGCTTCATCCTTGAACAGGCTTCATACTTGAACAGGTTTCATCCTTGAACAGGCTTCATGCATGCTGCCAAGGGTGTTTTTATGACCATCCATCAATCTTGAAGGCGATTGTCGAATAAATAGTTACGCAATCATGATCCAAGTAGTGGCAGCATTTGGCCGTTGGGATCATGAGTTATGAGCCGTATCGCCTCATTTTGCCGTATTCGTGATGCAACTGTTATTTTTGTCATGAAAATGCGTTAGCTCGGTTCCACTGAAGCTCCTGTGGCCGATTGCTCTGTAATCGCGATGTAACAAATATTGCGAGGCCTACAGACAGACAGACAACGGGCAAAGAAAATTGTCTGACGATTCATATAGATCAAATCATGACTGCGATCCGTGATTGCCTTCCGAGAACAAACGACGTTCATGTCCGGTCGGTTGCCACTCGAACGACTTGATCATGTCAAATTGTGCACGCGTTTGCGACCCTGGTCTCAAAACACCCCCTAAAGACAGTGCATACGTGTGTATGTCTCGTCTGTCTATCTGTCTGTGTCTGTCTGTATGTCTGTCACGCTCTTTTTAATTAGATCGGCAACAATTCACAGGACAGCTTCTGAAATGAAAAAAAATGGAGTCCCTCCATATGTTATTTAGTATATCACCAACACGAAGTCAATTCGGGGTTTCCTGTTATTTCGGTAATATTTTTTCATAATAGAGAAACAATTGACGCCTCGCGAATACTGGCAAGTCCCGCATCAGAGCAGCTTCCTCACATTTTTTCTAGTACATTTCCAATAACGCTGGCGGGAGATGCGGAGCAGGGACGGGTGAGGACGAGAGGATGATAATGTTTACCGACAGTGAGGCGTCGGGTACCTGCACTTGTACAATCAAAGTTCAGATATCTTCTCCCTTCACAATGTACCAAGACTGGTACAAATTATTGTACCAGTCTTGGTACATTGTGAAGGGAGAATAATTATTATCTTTATTGAGGCACTCGATGGTACAATAATGGTTACAACAGAAAACAAGTTCAACAAAAAACATTTCTACCAATACATAAAAAAAACGTAAAAAAAAGTACATTTGGAGACACATCAAGATCGAATTACACGCCAACAATATACAGATTAAGTTTGAGACGAGCGAGCGCACAATACCTTTTTTGTCATTTTTCCTCATGAATATGTATGCAAACATCAATGTTGGAGAGGTTTAGTTTTGAGCTACCTATCAGTGAACATGCTCGGGGTCGCATCTCAACCTGACACCCACCGCATATAATGATTAATAGTCAAACATTATTCCTATTAATATCGGAATCTTCCTGCACAAGCAGTATTCTGTCCCATCTTTCTTTAAGTGGGGATAGTTCGTATCCCTCACTGTTACATATTGCCTTCAGGAAATGATTATTCGAGTATTCAATTCGTTCCTGGAGGCTGTAAGCACTTTTTCTTGCTCGTACTTTAAGGCAATCAACATCATATTCTTCAAAGACTAGGCTAGCACCAGTTCTTCATGGGACACCCACCAGTCTCCTGAATATGTCATTGTATGCTACTCGTAGTTTGCTCATAGCACCCCTCGTAAATTTACACCACAATGAGTTACAGTAAATAGGATTACAGTACGTTTTAAAAAGCTGCGGCTTAACATCCGTTGTACAAAAGTGGATTTTTCTAACAAGTTAGTTGCCAACCGCATTTAACTTCCGGTGTTGTTTAGAGATATCGTCATTATCACACCGATTATTTGTTATTAAATGCCCCAAGTAAGGGAAACTGTCCACATACTCCTGCGGCGTCTCGCTCAGTACACCATCCGTTCTTTACTGGAACCTCTGGTTGGGTGGTTTCACCACCATACACACTTATTTACTAGTATTGTACGCGATGTCTAGTTTCGCGGCCTCCGTCTCGCATATATTTAGCATCGTCTGAAGAGCATCGACGTGTCGTCTGCATAGCTAATTGCGTTAACACAGCAGTCGTCAATGTGACACCCAACACGGTCAAGTGATAGCCGATCATGTAAGCTCTTTACATACAGATTTAAAAGAAGAGGCGAGAGTAGGCCACCTTGCCTAATCCCATTAGTTGTTGGAAACGGGTTTGACATTGAGCTTCCCCATCGTATTACCCATTCCTGCTGCTGGTACCAATACTTTAGTAACTTAACAAGGCGAATTGGCGCCCCTCTTTCAATAAGTGTTTTGAACAGTGTCCAATGATTTACGCGATCAAATGTTTTTTTAGCATCCAAAATGCAAAGGTGCATACTAGACCCTCCACTGACAAAGCAATTAATCGTCTGATTTAATGTGAAGATAACCATTTCAGTCCTGTGATGAGGCTTAAACCCAAATATGTTGGGCGTTGTTCTCAGCCAGTCGCCAAGTCTGTCCTGGATAACTATTTCTGGTAGCATCAATGCAGCAGTGGCAATTGATATTGGTCTGTAGTTACCTTTATCGGCCGCACATTTTGTCTTCGATTCTATGATAGGTTTTACGGCAACATCCATTAGTAACTTAGGAAGGTAATTAAGCTTAAGGCAGCCTATGAAGAAAATAGACATGACATGAAGAAGTTGAACAGGTCCATATTTGAAAACTTCCGTAGGTACACCATTCTTTCCCACAGCCTTACCATTTTTTAATTTCTTGACAGCGGTTCTTCGCTACCACGTATAGACATCATCATCATCACTATCCCGATTGAGAGCTTCATTAACAAACATCGAGTCAGTGTCATTGTTGACACTTTTCATGATACCATCAAAGTGGTCGCACCACATATCAGCAATATTTCTTTCCCCTGTTATGCCATCAGCAGATTGAGAAACATAGCTATCTTTCTATTTTAGATTTTTCATTTCTTTCCAGAAATCAATCATCCGCCCACTAACTATTTTTTCTGACAGACTAGCTTCGCGTAAATCATCCTCGTGTTTCTTACAGTATCGAAGTGCGTACCTGCAGGCGTTATTCGATCTATTCTTTTCATTGCATAGTAAGCCTGCTCGGGGTCGACCTGCATCACGCCATTGGACATAGGCCACTTTGCTTGCTTCGTGTAAGTCAGCCACACGCCTGTTTCACCCTGGAATTCTGTGTCTTCCCCTTGGTGTTTGCTCTCCAGACGCTGCTATACCAGCCATATGAGCCGCACTACATTTACACGCGTAGAGCTCGCCTAACTTGTCTCTGTCAGCTGCTGCATGAATCCGTAGCACCTCTGGTGGCAAACTCCCGAGCTGATTGATATGTACTAAACAAAATATATTAGTCTTAGCTATATCATTGAATTGCCAGGTAATGGACTGTGTGGCTGTATCCTCATTAACCATTACAGGGAGCGTATGTAATGAGAGCTCTGGTAATATTGTTGGCTAGTGCTGGGGTGAGGGCTTAGTGAGCTAACCATTTTACTGTTCTCCCGTTGTGATTAACATGAGTGTGTGAATCCCGGGGCAACAGTGACACATCCACAAAGTCTAATTCAATATCTGCCTGAAGTATCTGCCACTCATCAAATGTTCGGCTGCCTGGGTGGCAATTAAAATCCCCCAAAACACGAACATGATCATACCTTGATCCTCGAAGGATTGCCTCTAACTTCCCATTATACACAGCTACTAATTCCACACTATGTTATGCTGCATAAGGCAAATAGACATTTATAAATAGAATATACATCCTCTCTACATCCGGAGATAGCCCAAGTATCCTATCATCATTGTACAGCTAAATTTTTACAAATGGACTCACTCTATCAAACCACAGGAAGGGTAGTCCACCAAACGGGCGTCCTCTGAGTATCTTCTCCTCCAAATTGATTGAAGATATGGAGAAGGAACGGATGCTGCCATCTTTGGATAGACTGAGCGGGAGCTCGTGCTTGAACAGCCACGTCTCCTGCAGCGCACATGTATCGCTATTTGTACATAGCTGTTTCACAACGCTTTCTGCACTGTTAAACCCATTACATTTAAATGTGACCAGACGAGATTTCCTTGAGAAGTTTGCATTTGTTTTGAGGAGAATCGTTTCTATGATTTCATTTGGAGGTCTGCACGCTTTTCTTACTCTCGTAGAACTTTTGGATGCGGGCGCCTGCAGGCCACATATCCTGTGATTTGAGACGCTTAACTTCCAGGTAGCTTGCACTGACTCTGAAGGCACTAAACTTGCGGAAACGATTGAGCTTCTCTACTGTGTAGCTGCCATCTCCGCTTAGTCTCTTTATCTCACTCAAAATCTGTTTCCGAGTGATGTCTCCATAGATGGACACATATATGCTGCTTGGTTGTAAAGGAAAGATGCCTTCTGATGTCATTCGACCCGTTTCAACGAGGTGTTTAATTCATTTTTTTTACGGTCGACTTTATAATATTTCCCGCCTTCCAGGTCATTTCCGTTACCGATACAGTTAGCACCAGACACTCCGGCTACGTCTTGTTAGCATGGAGTGGGCCATTTGACCCCCGTCCCTTTCTTATCAACTGCCTTTGTTGAGAGAGGCTCCTTTGTTGGGGCGGTTTTCTTGTGCAGTTTTGTATCTACCCCAAGCAGCTAAAAGGCCGCATCGAATCGTGGAGTCCTTGGCTTTAGAGGCTGGGTGGCGTGAGTTCCAGTGGTGGGAGGTAGTGTTGGCTTTACCGGTTGGGTGATATGAGGCTCAATTATGGGAGGTGTTGAGGTGACAGGTTGAGTGGAAGATGGTGGTGTGACAGGCTTAGTGGTAGGTGGTTGGTGACAGGTTGAGTGGGAGGTTGTGGGGTGGCAGATTGAGTGATGCAGAGTTCCTTGTCTGGAGTTTGCTCAAGGGTGGCATGGTCGAGTTAAAGAGCGTCTTTGGTATAATTGCACTCCTGTAGGCAATGGACGCTACTGCTCCAAGTCGAGTACTGGATTCCTTGACTGCTTTTATATCTTCTCTCAATGGCGAAATCTCTGCTTTCAATGTACGAAGACTGTTGCTGATGACTCTGCAGTGGATTCCATGGCAGGCCTCCTTCAGGACTGAACTGAAGGGTGTACATTGAGAACCTCAGTTGTCAAGAACTACAGTTAACAGAACAATCTTGCAATGATGAGAACACACTATTATATACCACGACTGGTTTGAATGCCTATTCGGGTGAACGTAACCTATCCCATAGGGCCTTATATGGAAATCATAATTTCCTTTCTTTGCAAACTCTCCCAAGGAATTAAGGTATTGTTAGGAATAAGTCATTTACGAGGATTTTACTTTCCCGTGGTCCAGACAGTTTCAATGTACTGTTTTTGTGGGTATTTATTTTTTGAATCGTTATGTTATGTGACCATGTTTACATGTTTCCAAGTTCGTGTGCCAGTTGTTATCAAAATGTTAACCAAACATTTTAGATGACCTTTGTCATAATATAAAAGTTACTATAGAGGCCGAAATGGATTTGTAATATGGATTCACGTAAGTTTTAGAAATCCAGTTGCTGCATGTACAGAACTTCCAGATTGAAGTCACAAATTATTGAATATAACTCGATGTATAGCATTTTCGTCTGAATACAGATTACTCGAGTCATTTCTTGGTTTTTGTTCTATTACATTGGATCTTAAAATTTGATTTGTTTAAGATGTAAACGACAAGCAGTCTCTACTACCCACAAAAAAAAATTGTGAAACTTTTCATTTGAGAGATTTAGAATGTTATAATTGCCGGGTTAATAGCTTTCCTATGTTATTGCCAACACGACAGCAGACCGCAACGGGCAGGCGTAGCACGGCTACACTGCCCGGGATATTCCAGGGTATTTTTCCTTAAGTGTTCAATGCTCTAACGATGCAGTGTGACAACATTCTTTTCTGCGTTCTGAAGAATGTTTATTGCTGCAGCCTGCCGTGGATCAGCAATGAAGAAGAGGATGCATTTGACCGCCTCTTCCCTGAGCCTCCCGCGGTGATAAACAGCCAGCCTCGCCAACCGGTTGCGGGAATCCTTGGCAGCGGGAACAGGTTACCAATTATACGCATGGATGTTGCGAGCTAGCAATCCTATTTCGTGATATGTATTTGCTGCCTTCTTTCGTCGTTGTCACGCCCATGCAGTTGTAATTTTGTCATTTGTTTGATGTATAAGAAAATATTTGTTTACCCTCTGAGCTATGAATATAGATGTGTTTCACTCAAGAAAACACTTTGAATTTTCACATTTAAAAGACCTTTGTAATTGGGTTCAGTGATGGTAACCAGATTCTGCATTAGAATACCGGTCGCCAATGCTGATATGAACACTTCAGGATCGAACTGAATCCCAAAAGTGATACAGGTAGAGGATTGTAACCGGGAGACCTGTTTGCAGCTGGTTGGTCTAACGGAGTCGGAGGTAATGCAGCAAAGCTGGCGAGTCCTGGAAGCTGGTTGGTCTAACTGCGTCGGAGGTAATGCAGCAAAGCTGGCGAGTCCTGGAAGATGATTGGTCTAACGGAGTCGGAGGTAATGCAGCAAAGCTGTCGAGTCCTGAAAGCTGGTTGGTCTAACTGCATCGAAGGTAATGCAGTAACGCTGTCGAGTCCTGGAAGCTGGTTGGTCTAACTGCATCGAAGGTAATGCAGCAACGCTGTCGAGTCCTGGAAGCTGGTTGGTCTAACTGCATCGAAGGTAATGCAGCAACGCTGTCGAGTCCTGGAAGCTGGTTGGTCTAACTGCATCGAAGGTAATGCAGCAACGCTGTCGAGTCCTGGAAGCTGGTTGGTCTAACTGCATCGAAGGTAATGCAGCAACGCTGTCGAGTCCTGGAAGCTGGTTGGTCTAACTGCATCGAAGGTAATGCAGCATCGCTGTCGAGTCCTGGAAGCTGGTTGGTCTAACTGCATCGGAGGTAATTTAGCAAAGCTGTCGAGTCCTGGAAGCTGGTTGGTCTAACTGCTTCGAAGGTAATGCAGCAACGCTGTCGAGTCCTGGAAGCTGGTTGGTCTAACCGCATCGAAGGTAATGCAGCAAAGCTGTCGAGTCCTGGAAGCTGGTTGGTCTAAATGCGTCGGAGGTAATTTAGCAAAGCTGTCGAGTCCTGGAAGCTGGTTGGTCTAACTGCATCGAAGATAATTTAGCAAAGCTGTCGAGTCCTGGAAGCTGGTTGGTCTGAATGCGTCGGAGGTAATTTAGCAAAGTTGGCGAGTCCTGGAAGCCATCCTCTAAGCGCGCTCAAACACGAAGTGATTGAACGGTTTCTTGAGCGTACTTTCCTTTTATCTTTGCATTTTCCAACTTGGTAGGGTCATAATGTCTCAGGAGGGCGAACAGTATTAGTTGTAGAGGGAGGCTAAAACTGCCTATGCCGTAAGTAATGGTGAATATGACCGTGTGGTTATGGTCCTCCATTTCGAGAGCTTTGCGCAGACGCAGCATCGTAACCAATGAGTGACAAGTGAGTTCGAAAACACCATCGCATACTGTCCTTTGCGTCTAAGCTCCAAAGTTTGCAAGTTTCCAGGGCATAGAAGCGTATTTTTTTTGTTGTATCAAAAGAAGAGCCGGTCACCTCTCCAAGCTGAGTATCGTTCCGAGACCGAATATCGTCTCGTAAAGGTTCAAGTTTTCACCTTAATTGGGAAGATCGACTGTCATATTTTTAGAGCTAGAGCAATAAGGCACCTCAGAGGGATACATCCTGGAGGTATCCCAGGCTCACCCGCCTTCGGGCGATGTCCTCGTTAACCATTAAATTTTATTTGTTCCTTTGTGTCAATATATTTTGATATAAAAGATCCTTCCACCGTCCCTCCTTTTCAGTTTGTAGCTACATTCTCCCTCTAGGTGCACAAAGAGATGAGCCCCCCACTGACACCGGGGTTTGTGAATTTAGAGTCGAAACCAATGGAAAAAAAATTGTTTCAAAAAGAGATTACAGAAAACAAAAATCTTACAAAAAAGTATAGATTTAAGAATAATTTTATGAGTAAATTTAAGGATTAAGTTAGTGTATATATTTGCATATCCAATAGAAATAAATGTAAAGAATGCCCTACCTTCATTACCCAGAACCCCGGATAGAAGCCGGGGACCAAACCATGGGCAAGACCATGCCCTATCGGAGAGGGGCTGACGGCCCCTCCAGAGCGTCGCACTCAAACAGTCTGCGATAAAGAACGACGAACCCCTCAGAAGTTCCTCATCGACAGAAGACCTGACTCAGGTCGTAGTCGACGACTTAAATAAACGCTTTTCTAAGCTGAACGCGAATATAATCGGAATGCTGAATACCCTAGGCAAGATAAGCAAAATGATGGCCTTCCCGAGCTGGAGACTGAGAACTTCTCGGCGCCCTCCAGTAAACCCTGTAAACGCCTCACTAAACTCGAGAACCTTTGTGCAACTATGAATACCTGATGAAGAGGATAGTGGCCAGGGAACCCGTAACCTGTTCTTGTGCTTCCGCCTCTGACCTCTCTGATAACATCGCTCTCCTCCCAGCCGCAACTCATAACGCCCGAACACCAAAAAACGTAAAGAGGCGACAATACACTCGATTCGATGACCACAACCTATTCAACAACGGCCCTAAATTCCTCGAACACATGAAAATGGCATTCAATGTCAATGACAGACCGGATATTTGCCCATGTAAACTATGAGAAGAACTGGGCTCCATGACTGGCCGTCCAATTCTCAACATCACCGCCACCGGTGACGATACTTTCATCATTAAAATAGACACAAAACTTCAAAGTGACACTATACTCTCCAGAAACAGAATATGCGAAAAACCTTGCAAATAATACCACACCCAGCTTTTTCCATGAGTTCAGGCCTTATTTACATCGAGGGTCTTCCGAGTAATAAAGCCGACGAATTCATCACCGGACTCGTCCATACGAGGAATGTGTAGTTGAAGCGAAAACCGTACCAAAAATCATACCAAAAAGAAACACCACCACGGCTCTTCTGCTTTAATTCAATTGCCCCACCCCACCTAACTACATGGACATACCTTTCTTTGACGCCAAAACCAAGGTGACACCCTTTGAAAGACGTCCGATGCGATGCTACAAATGCCAGAAATACGGACACACGAGCAGAGATTGTCACGGTAAGCAAAGATGCTCACACTGCTCCCAAGACGACCACGATAAACGGGACGATCCCTTGTCGTGCCCATCCGGAGAACCTCACTGCTTTTACTGCAAAGTAAACGGCCACTCTACGGGACACGAAGACTGCCCCTAGGACAAGACTGAGTGGGAGATCCTGCAATACCAAACTGAGCACAAAGTCGGGCGACGAGAGGCTGTGGCTGCGATTAGCTCCCCCCAGGCTGACCCTCCCACCCAGGAGAAAAAACCCGCATCATATCCTACCCTCTTCCTCATAACGCTTGTAGATAGTGGTGAGAACAAAGTTGCTCCCTCAATGAACCCATTCACCATGATGAACTCGCTCACCAAACAACTGGGAGGCAGACCGATAAACATGAACCGGCAGGTAAAAAATTATCTGGCCCACGTCGTAAATATCGAACAAAGCAACGCTTTACAAAGGATTAATTAAATAGAAAAACACAAAGTAACTGTCGAAATACATCCGTCCTTCAACGTTAAAAGACGAATTATATACACGTTCAACTACACTCCTAAAACTGATCTAAGCGTTTCTGCAGCAGGTTTAGCTGAGGATTACGGAGTCACCAACGTTTCCTTAGCAAAATGGATCAAACCAGAAAAACTTCCACACCACCGCATATCAAATCACTTTCCCAGGACGTGACACACCGGAATTCATAGTAATCCCGGGATCACAGGGAAAAACAAAAACCCACCCAGCGGCCTGCAATGTGCCAAAAATGCCTGTAATACGGCCACGTCATCAAATACTGCCAGTAATACATACCCTAACGCTGTTAGAGGTGCGCCGGTGAGCATGACCGAAAGGACTGCACAGCCCACCAACCTAACTGCTACCACTGCTCATGCCTCCATGAGGCAGGACAAAAACCCAAACTGCCGTAATTTAAATTACGCCAAAGCAGTTAAATCTACAACTAAGTCTACCCCACCAGACGACACTCGCGTACCGTCAACACAAACTATTACCATGACCCCACCCCAACACCCCTCTTCAGTACTAACAATACCACAACCAGCCCAGCGACCGCCCTCGTAAGAGAGGCGGGCGTCCCAAGCAACGACTTCACAAGTGTCCAGGAGAGCACTGCGATGGATGCTGCCTCGGTCGATCCCGAGAAGAGGTCCAATAACCGGAAAATCAAAAAGAGAAGAGACGAAGATTCCTCCGACGACGACCGCAGGGTACGCGACGCCCTCTCGCCACGAAGCAAAAAGATTAGCAACAGCCCACGAACCACAGCTCGCCTCGATCAGAGCGTTGAACGACTTCTGATCGTCTTAACTGCAACCGCACCCAGCGAAAACCAAAGTGAGGTATTCAACCCTCAGCTAACATGCCCAACACCAGAACATCTCACAAGTGAGAACGACCATCGCCTGCGCGAGGACGCGTTGGAAATTTTCAACAAAGAACCGTTACCCGAAACCCCGATCGACCATGCATCGCACTCGACTCAAATATCCCAACACTACTACTCAGCCCATCATAATGTTTAAAAAAAAAACTCCATAGAAGAGAAACGCACTCGCGCAAGAAGCAAACACAAAGATCGTACTCTCTCGTCCTCCTCCTCCTCCTACAAGAGCACTCACAGCCGAGAACGCAGTGAGTCTAGGAGATCATGTTATACAGAAAGCGGACCCTCATGCGAACGCTCTCGATCTAGGACACCTGCGCCTCATAGACACGAACACCACGAAAGTTCCAACAAACCACTCGACCGCTCCAGACCGTCCAGATCTGGGCGTGAAACAGATCCGAAATGAACAACAACACAATACTTCAGTGGAATTGCCAGGGACTTAAAAGCAAGAAAGATGAATTATTATCGCTAATCTCCACCCATACACCTTTGGTTGTAGGCCTCCAGGAGATAAACTCCGTGACACAGCCACCTTCACAATCCCTCAATATGTCATACACCGTCGCAAAGGTCACAATAATGTGATTGCACACGGCGGAGTGACACTTATGATCCATCAAAGCATACCTCATCACCTCCTCCCTCTGAGAGCAAAACTCCAAGCTGTCGCAGTGAAGATATGTATCTCAAGACCAATCACAATGGTATCTATCAACTCGTCACGAAACCACAACCTCTCGGAGGCACTAATGACCGATCTACTTGAGCAACTGCATCATCCCGTACTCCTCCTTGGAGACTTTAACAGCTACTACGAAGTGTGAGGATGCGTGAGAACAGACCCCATGGGAGTGATAATGGCCAACAACAAGGACACTCACAATCTGGTCCTTCTCAACGACGGACAACCCACTCTGATCACCCTCGAAAGTGAAACCGCCATCGATTTATCAATCTGTTCCCCCACTTTAGCTTCCCAACTTGTTTACGGAGTCCTGTCATCAACACATGACAGTGATCACAGTGGAGGGATCATATCGCTCCTTACTAACCGACTAAGCAATTCCGACGCACAGGAACTTCGATTCAACTACCGGAAAGCCAGCTGGGAGGAATACTGGACACATGTCGCATGGGACGATGTATACGGCCTTCCCGAAGACATTTTAGAGCGTGACCTCGTCATACATCTATACGAGAAATTTCAAAGTGCAGCTGTCGTATACATTCCCCAATATTTACCCTCAACCCTATTCCCAAAACCTTGGTGGTGCTTGGAGGTACTAGAAGCAATGGACCAACGTGAAAACATGTACGGGGCCTTCCGCCGCGCACGTTAACCCAGGAACCGAGTAGCATGGAAAAGGGAAACTGCCGTGTTCCGCAAACTTAGTGTGGAGAAGAAGCAAGAAAGCTGGACCCAATTAGTTAACACAATCAATCGAAACACCCCTCTTTTCCAAGTGTGGGGAGAAATCAGACGTATCCAAAGTCACCCTGAGCAACCTATCCACATACTGTCGGACGGAGAAACTGTCTATATTTCATACGCGAACATCGTGGATAAACTAGCTCAGACTTTCAGCCAAATATCGCAATCAACAAATTATACGGCTTATTTTTACAACGGGAAAAGATCCTAAGAGGAAGTGAGCGTATCGACTTCACTTCCGCAAATGATGAATTCTACTACAAACCTTTCTCCCTTCATGAACTACAATATGCAATTGACCACACTCGCGAAACCTCACCAGGCCCGGACCGAGTGCACATAAACACGACCAAACACCTTCCTGACAACGCTCTCCAGCACCTACTAAATGTGTTCAATACGTTGTATTCAAATTCATTCTTTCTCAATCAATGGCGGGAATCCGTTATTATCCCGATACCCAAACACGGAAAATGTCACAGCTACCCGCATAACTATCGTCCCATCGCCCTAACTAGCGTCCTATGTAAGTCTATGAAAAAAATAATAAGCTCACGCCCAGCCGACTACTTTGAAATGCATGCAGGCCTTAACAACATCCAGTGCGGTGGCCGTAAGCGCCACTCCACAATGGACCACCTCGTACGATTAGAATCAGACATTAGGCAGGCCTTCGTCCGAAGAGAACATGCGGTTTCCATATTTTTCGCCGTTGAAAAAGTATACATCACTGCGTGGAAATACGGGATCATGAAGGATCTCCACCTTAAAGGTTTGAGAGGTTGCCTACCGTGTTGCATCCACCAATTTACTCAAAACCACACCTTCAGGGTCAAGGTGGGCAAACACTCAGTCTCCGTCATAGCCGCAAGAAATGGGTGTCCCCCAGGGAAGCGTCCTCAGTGTCACTCTTTTTATCCTCAAAATTGATCAGTTAACCAACATTCTTCTGCGAGATTGAAGACTGCTGTCATCACTAAACGTGGATGACCTGCAAATAAGTTATAGACACCCCAGCCTCATAACAATTCAACATGAACTCCAGAAGTGCCTAAACCTAGTCGGGAACTGGGCTTCTCTAAACGGATTCCGATTCTCGCCCTCTAAAACTAAAATCATGCACTTTACCCTTATGCTAGGTTTACACCTGAAACCAGCCCTAACACTGCACAACATCCCTCTAGTATACGAAGAAACGATCAAATTCCTGGGTCTTGTGTGGGACCCTAAACCCACTTGGCGACCCCACATCGCAGCCCTGACGACTCGCTTCAGAAGGTCGACGGTACTTATCCGATCGGTAACATCCCTGAAATTCGGTGCCGACATGGACACCGCAATGATATTGTTCAGAGCAATAATACGATTGTGCTGGGACTACGGAGCCGTTGTCTACGGTTCAGCAGCCAAAACTACTCTCACCCCTCTCTCGACCATCGCAAACAATGCTTTGCGTATCACAACTGGCGCGTTCCGCTCCACCCCAATCGAATCCCTTAACGTGCTCGGTAACAAACTTCCACTCCAGCTCCGGCGAGACAAACTTTCGCTACAATACTATTTTAAGACTAGAAGTCCAACAACAACCCGGCAGTCAGTCACATCACCAACATATCCGATAAGCGCCTTTTTGCGGCTAAAACGAAAATATGCCCACCGTTTTCCCTACGTATGGACAACCTGCAGACCTCGCTGAACATCAATCGTAAAGCTATTGAGCCTTAATTCTCCTACCGAATTCTTCAAATTAACCCACCAACATGGATGATCAACCCACCACCGGTCAACCTATACCTGCAAGTGTACCCTAAAGCAACTACTCCTACCAACGTGTACCGGCAGGAATTCCTAAGACTACTTGAGGAAGAATATTTAGAGCACCGCCATATGTACACTTATGGCTCCAAAACCGCGGACGGAGTGGGAGCCGCTGCTGTGTGCGGGGACACCCACTCTCAGCCACCCTCCCACAAGAGGCCTCCGTGTTCTCTGCAGAGCTCCACGCACTCGAACTAGTCATATCTATTGCCAACACAGATCGCTCCCCCAAATACGTCGTAATCGCAGACAATCTGAGTGTCGTCATCCAGCTTAAAACACTGCACTACGAACATACCGTTCTACGTAAAATGCACAACGATCTCTTTGTGACGTCCGAGACGGGTCAGGCAGTTCAATTTTGCTGGATCCCGGGACACGCAGGAATAAGAGGAAACGAACTTGTGGACTCGCTTGCTAAACTGGCATCTACTCACCAAGAACAATTTTTCGCAATACATTACCGGGACTGGCTCCCTATCATCAACTCCCATATAACATCCCGATGGGATGAAATGTGACAACAGCGTGGACAAATATTGCTTCCAGTCAAACCCTCAGTTGGAGAATGGGAAGCAAAGTTCACCAACAGAAAAGACCGAGTGTTCATCAACCGCTTGTGCACGGGACACACGTGGATAACTCACAACCACCTGATGGATGTCGGCACAGGACCAAACGCGCCACCTTACCCCTGTTGCCACCAAGCGGCTATCAGCTTGAAGCACTTACTGATGAATTGCAACGCACTCGCGGCAGCCCTACGAGCATTCTTAAATCCCTCGTGCAACCTACAAAGCCTACTCACTGACCCAATCTACCGTAAAAAGCTTATCGCTTTTGGAAAACACACCGGACTATACGAAGCTGTATAAACCCCAAACACCTGTGCAAGTGAGGCGGTCACTCCATCCCATTACGCACAGAGATAACAATACATTTACGAAGATACGCGTTAACTCTTTACTCTCTTCTACGCGCTAGTACTCGAATGTACCACAATTGAAATATGTACTTTGTTTCATCTTGACAAGACTAATATTTTCGCACGCGAGGCCGTGCGAACTTACCTGAATCAACGACGGTCGCGCCCCACAGGGGAGCCTGTTATGACTCACGTTGAGGCTCCGGTGGAAATGAGGCTCAAATCAAATCAATCCATATCGAGTCGGTGGTAGGGAGTAGACGTAACCATCTTTCATATTGAGTCAGTGGTAGGAAGTAGACGTAACCATCTTTCATATCGAGTCAGTGGTAGGAAGTAGACGTAACCATCTTTCATATCGAGTCAGTGGTAGGGAGTAGACGTAACCATCTTTCATATCGAGTCAGTGGTAAGGAGTAGACGTAACCATCTTTCATATCGAGTCAGTGGTAGGGAGTAGACGTAACCATCTTTCATATCGAGTCAGTGGTAGAGAGTAGACGTTACCATCTTTCATAACAAGTCAGTGGTAGGAAGTAGACGTTCTCATCTTTCATATCAAGTCAGTGGTAGGGAGTAGACGTTCTCATCTTTCATATCGAGTCAGTGGTAGGGAGTAGACTTTAATATCTTTCCTATCGAGTCAGTGGTAGGGAGTAGACTTTAATATCTTTCCTATCGAGTCAGTGGTAGGGAGTAGACTTTAATATCTTTCCTATCGAGTTAGTGGTAGGGAGTAGACGTTACCATCTTTCCTATCGAGTCAGTGGTAGGGAGTAGACGTAACCATCTTTCCTATCGAGTCAGTGGTAGGGAGAAGACGTTACCATCTTTCGATAAAACATACTAAATCACCTGATCACCCACTCAGTGTTCCGATGGAGTTTATTACGTAAATGCAGAGTGGACGGACTCTTCTGGTAGCCGCACGCAGTCGCACCAAACTCAGTAGCAGCCTCTGTGCCAGGTGTACAGAGCAATAGCGCAAGATGAACCTCCATTATAGATTCATGTACTTCAGACACCAAATACCGAAGGTCAGCTTGCAAACCCATTAAAGGCGATTGCCTCCGTTCACTTGGTGACTGAAGTAATTCTCTTGAAGTGCCTCGGTGAGGATCTCAATCCTTGTATCACTGAAATAAATATTAACCGCTTCACTGAAGATTTCAGAGCTTTAAACTTGTTATAATTTCGAGGTATAAAAATCGAACACAGTACTATTCAGATAACTTTATTTGCAATGCCACTCTTTAGGTTCTGCGGTGGTTTGCATGGGTCATTATTGAGCGTTGAGGAACCTCTACGTGCATTTGATCCCCGCGCCGCCTACTCATCATAGTGAAGGAAAACCGCGACGCTCGAATCACTGCGTAAATACAGAGCATTAAGCTTCATGAATGATTGGATTATAGCGTGTATTTACGGGGAGGAAATTGAAGATGGTTCAGGTTTGGAGCT
>SDVV010006171.1:0-18639 GCA_016164225.1 Gammarus roeselii
CCTCAGTCACCAGATCAGCATCCTTCAAACCTCCCACACTCAGTCACCAGATCAGCATCCTTCAAACCTCCCACACTCAGTCATCAGATCAGCATCCTTCAAACCTCCCACACTCAGTCATCAGATCAGCATCCTTCAAACCTCGTTACCTCAGTCACCAGATCAGCTTCCTTCAAATACCTCCCACACTCAGTCATCATATCAGCATCCTTCAAACCTCGTTACCTCAGTCACCAGATCAGCTTCCTTCAAATACCTCCCACACTCAGTCATCAGATCAGCAGCCTTCAAACCTCGTTACCTCAGTCACCAGATCAGCATCCTTCAAACCTCCCACACTCAGTCATCAGATCAGCATCCTTCAAACCTCGTTACCTCAGTCACCAGATCAGCATCCTTCAAACCTCCCACACTCAGTCACCAGATCAGCATCCTTCAAACCTCCCACACTCAGTCATCAGATCAGCATCCTTCAAACCTCCCACACTCAGTCATCAGATCAGCATCCTTCAAACCTCGTTACCTCAGTCACCAGATCAGCTTCCTTCAAATACCTCCCACACTCAGTCATCATATCAGCATCCTTCAATTACCTCCCACACTCAGTCATCAGTCTTCGCGGCTTATTAATAATCGCACGTGGATGCACTATTGGTCGAATGACAGAAGGTCTCGAAGGCCGCGCTAAGAATGCATTCCTCTGACGGTTCGTTGGCCGCAGCGGATTAAGAGTGAGCACGGAGTATATGATGACAGGACAGTTACTATGCTCTATATCAATAGAAACGACGCAGGTTGTATCAGACATTCAGTTTTAAGAATGGAAGAACGGACAGAAAACGAATCACTCCACCGCGCAAAAACTATACTTCCAATATTACAGAAAAGGTCCTCCTTCCGGAGAGCTTTCCATTGAAATTCCGGTTCAAACTTGAAGTTCCGAGCAAGATCAGTACTTTACGCTTCTGATTGAGGAAACATCATCATGACAAGCACTCACGATGGTCTTTGGATAAACACGAACTGAAAGAACGATCGAGGAAAACTGTAGATGCTTCAAAAGGGATTTTAACGATATAACTAAAATTGAAGGTCAAAATCTAGAATTACATCAGCTAATTTATCAGCGTAGACATGTATTTTTTTTTTAGTCGCCTTGTGTTGATATTATCAATACAGTGCACTGTTCTACATTTCCATAGGTAGCCCTTGTGTTATAAAGAGAGACATAACTCTATTAGGTTTATACTGACAAGAGGCAAAATATGCGACATAACATAGATAATTTCCAGTGTTCCTGTCATTAAATTTAATATAACAATATTTAATTCAATTTTAATTCAACAATACAATCTAGTGGATCAATTGCAGATCTATTGGATCAAATACAAAACTACAGATTATCCGTTACTACGAACTGTTTCAAAACTTGACTTGGAAAACGCATTCTCCGAATTCCACCACAAAGGAAAATGGGTGTAACGCCTCGTGCCTGAAATGTTCGATTCTCTCTTTAGTGAGCCTGCAATAAAAACATGACTCAACAGAAGCATTCCTAGAACTCCCAGCAGGAATCAGTGGAGATAAAATGTTCCAATACAATACAAACTGGAGCGCATTCGTTGGGTTCAGAAATGTTCATAACTTTACAGTTACGGGAAGATGTCGGATCGTTATGAAGCTTGGGACAATTGTATTCCGACAAAATTAGACCCGAACTTTTTGATACAAGTTCAGAATTTCTGATGGTGATTGGGGTGACAAGTTGAGGTAGGAAGGAGAGGGGGGAGAAGGGTGTGGTGAGGGAGAGACGGAGTGGAAGATGGCGAAAGGGGCAGAAGGATAAAGAGGGACGCTAGAGATATATAGAGTGATGGCGAGATAAGTGAAGGTACGATGTTGGGAGAAAGAGAAGAAGACCTGCTCCAACGCAGAAAATCGCCAAAGGGAAATTTGATTATGTACGTAGAATTCTTGCCTTATGCACTCTTCGATTCGTTCGATCCCCAATTATTTATAATATGAGAATGGCATAAAAAATTAGTATTCCCGAATAATCATATTTCGAAACAGTTGTCCGTCCAATTTATTTTTAACCGTGCCATAGTATGGAAACTGCAGTCATGGTCAGAAGCAGATATTAGCTTCATCATGTAATAATCCTGAGAATGGTATACACCCCCTCTGCCACCGTATCCCATCAGCAGTCCCAACCCACTCCCAACGTCGGCAAGTCACTCCCACAGTTTCCTCTGAGGCAATTACACGGCAACTGCTCCTCTTCTTCAGTGTTGTCACTGGAAATAATCAAGGGAAGCGCTGGCTGGAGTAACGATGTGAGGCAATAAATAACCTTGTTCACAGAATCAAAAGCTATGCTGAGAAACCGAATTAATTATTGCAGCCGGAACTTTCCCGTTGTCTGACCTATCAACAATATTTTCAGAGTATTTTATTAACACGTATTCAGAATTCTGGATACTCAAGAAGCAGTATTGATTTTGGCAAAGTAGATTATTAAATACAAAGTGCGTACTTATTTATATAAATTAGAACAATAATACAAGCACAATGACAGACTACGGTGTATAAATGGAACAATATTTATATTATTTTGTTGTGCTGTGACAACAAATTATTGTGACAACAAATTATTTTTTACATATAAAAATCCGATCAATAAGGTCAAAAAAAAGATATGATGTGGGAGTAAAAGTTTAGCGGGCTATGTTGTAAGGTCAGTAGGTACTTGTGGGGGACAAAAGCCAAAGGCCATATTCAGCGACGAGTGCGATAGCGAATACGAGTGCAATAGCGCCCTGGGAGCATTTGGTCTTCCTTCCACAAACATTTGCAAACAGAATACGTCTGAAGATGCTGATCTGGACGCCATGATGGTAAATTATGGTGAAGAAATTATAATATGTTCTTCCACAGAGACTGTGAGCATGCTCTTCCAAAGGGACTGTGTGCTCTTCCACAGAGACTGTGGGCTCTTCCACCGAGACTGTGTGCTCTTCCGCGGAGACTGTAGAAGTGATGAGGAGAGGGGGGAGGGGCACCAATATGCTCTTCCACAGAGACTATGCTCTTTCCCAGAGACTGTGTATGAGTGATGAGGAGAGGGGAAAGGGACCCCAATATGCTCTTCTACAGAGACTGTGTGCTCTTCCACAGAGACTGTGTAGGAATGATGAGGAGAGGGGGAAGGGGCACCAATATGCTCTTACACAGAGATTGAGTGCTCTTCCACAGAGAATGTATGCTCTTCCGCAGAGACTGTGTGCTCTTCCACAGAGACTTTGTTGGAATGATGATGAGAGAGGGGGAGGGGCACCAATATAATTTTGACAGAGACTGTGCGCCTTTCCACAGAGACTGTATGCTCTTTCAAAGAAGACTGATAAGGAGAGTTTGGAAGGGGCACCAAACAGAATCCTTCGTAAGTTTGTGAAAAACACTCTCTTATATTTTTTAATAATTCGTGTACATAAATGCTACATCGCCAATCACAATTGATAATAGCAATGAAGTTTACATATAAGACACTGTGTGGGGTCTCTATTGAAATATATTTAAAATACTATATCCTCGTCCTGCGCGTTAAATCGAAATTATGCTCAAATAACTTAAACTGTCCTAACCAATACATTTCGTGGTGGCATGTTTCATCAATCAATGGAATATACTTTTTTTTTTAATTTGTTTCTAGAATTTCTATTGCAATACAAATGATGTGAGTAGCTGGGTAAAGTAGATGGATCTTCATCAATTGCAGGTATGGGAAAAATGAATAAACAGATCTGCAACTTTTAAAAACCAGTGCAGCCCTTGACTAATTTTTCGTGTGGAGATATTACATTTATTGCAATACGTTGTGTCTAAAAAATAGGTTTGTATTCTTTACGAATAGGTGTCAATATCTCGCTTAATATTATCAATAACAGAATGTGACATCTCTGGCTTTCATGCCACACGCAGTTCGTCCGACGTCTAATCAAGCTGGTATCAAGAATAATGGAGTATGCCAACAGGCATGCAGGGGTAGTAGCCTGGGACGGCTCTCAACCACCCTTAAACCCATGTCATTGTCACCTACTCTCCACAAGCCTGAACTGCTTTCAAACCGAAGACAAGAAACAAACAAATGCCCGGGCCCATGGTATCTGGTAATCGAAAACGCACCACAAGGGAGCCAGCTGCTCAAACTCAACAGTTTTTTACTTCCCTGTGTGTCAGGGAAAAAAATTAACGATATTTTATCTTTCACATCGATTTCTGTTCCAGAGCGGGAGCCGGTGCGCCGGGGAGAATGAACATCTTTCTTACTTGTAGAACAGGTCAAGGCCGGAATCCAATGTGGTGGGAACCAGAACGACAAAAAAAATGTGATTATATATCCCAAACACTTCGGGAGCACCACTGCCTAGAAAACTGAAAGTGGTGCTCTTAAAAAAAAATTAACGTGTATTTTCAAAATCTTCAACTCAAATGGAACATTCGTATCCAAACTCAATACCTAGTTGTGATTCCTACGACACCCAATATCTGGGACAAACCAACAGACAGGCGC
The DNA here is from genome assembly GCA_016164225.1 of Gammarus roeselii. Classification (NCBI taxonomy): domain Eukaryota; kingdom Metazoa; phylum Arthropoda; class Malacostraca; order Amphipoda; family Gammaridae; genus Gammarus; species Gammarus roeselii. The sequence continues at coordinate 4,574 of SDVV010006171.1, forward strand.
CCTCGTAGAAAAGTTACAGTCCGTTGAGATGCAACCGTCTGAAACATGGATGTTTCTCTCCCCATCTCCACTCGCCTCAAGACTATAATTGTCAATCTGGCACTTGGCCGCTTTTTCTCAGAGGGAGAACTTTAACGGGTAGTAGTGGGGTGGTAACCAATAGGGACTGGTGGTAGTAGCTGTGGGTCTTCTCTCTTTGTATCCTGTAAATCTGTTTGCGTGCGTGAATTTTGAAGCTTTGTTGACTACTCCCCTCTCTTCTTCCATGGAAACAACTCGACATGAGTACTTGTGCTTGTCTTGTTGCCATATGTAATCAAATCTAATCTAATCATACTATATCGGTTACATACACACACGACAAAAGCGCCTACACGTAACTCTCGTTTGCCCCTGCCGCGTGAGTTCACGCACAAAAAGAGCGCACATTGATTAACAGCACCGTCAATGACAACTTCTTCACTGTCTCTGACCGCGTCGAAGTAAACAGGAGACAGAACATTTACCAGAACATTTACCTCCCATCACGATCTCAGAAAACATGCCGCTCTCTTCACTACTCGTCATTAACACTGACGTTACGCCACTAGCCCTCTTCACTCCTCTAGCTCAATTGCACTCATCTGCGCTCATTTGCACTCTTCACTCTTCGAGTTCCTTTGCACTCTTCTAACCACTTTGCACTCTTGACTTCTCTAGCTCCTTTGCACTCTTCACTCTTCTAGCTCCTTTGCCTTCTTCTAACCCCTTTGCACTCATGATTCTTCTAGTTCCTTTGCACTCTTCTAACCACTTTGCACTCATGCCTCTTCTAGCTCCTTTGTATTCTTCTAACCACTTTGCGCTCTTCACCCTTTTAGCTCATTTGCACTCATCTAACCACTTTGCACTCTTCACTCTTGTAACTCCTTTGCACTCATCTAACCACTTTGCACTCTTTGCTTTTCTCACTTCTTTGCACTCTTCTCACCACTTTGCACTCTTGACTCTTCTAGCTCCTTTGCAATCTTCTAACCACTTTGCACTCTTGACTCTTCTAGCTCCTTTGATCTCTTCTAACAACTTTGCACTCATGATTGTTCTAGATCCTTTACATTCTTCTAACCACTTTGCGCTCATGACTCTTCTAGCTCCTTTGCACTCTTCTAGCCACTGTGCACTCTTCACTCTTCTAGCTCCTTTGCACTCTTCTAGCCACTCTGCACTCTTCACTCTTCTAGCTCCTTTGCACTCATCTAACCACTTTGCACTCTTCATTCTTCTAGCTCCTTTGCATTCAGCTAGCTCCTTCGGACTCTTCTAACCACTTTGCACTCAGGACTCTTCTAGCTCCTTTGCATTCTTCACTCTTCTAGCTTCTTTGCACTCTTCTAACCACTTTGCACTCACTCTTCACTCTTCTAGCTCCTTTGCATTCAGCTAGCTCCTTTGCACTCTTCTAACCACTTTGCACACTTCACTCTTCTAGCTCCTTTGCATTCAGCTCGCTCACTAACTTCCTTCCGAAAAGAGTTGCATTATCATTTGCCCTCCTTTTGCCCCCTGTACATCCCACTTCCTGCGAGCTTTTAATGGATCTCTAGGCCAACTTTGCCGGCAATTAATTCTACAACTTTCTCAAAGTTAATTCACAGACGACACTAATGCGTTGGTCAAAATGAGACGATGTAATGAAATTAAATTAAGTCATTGTCCCTGTTCATTTTGTATCATTAATAATGTCGCAACATGTATACAGACGTCATATTAACGTGCTGGACAAAATTTTACAGAGCCTTTATGAAACAAATATTTGATAGCAATATTAAACTGACATTAGATAATTAATATGTACATTAATGTCACATGTTTTACCAAATAAAAGAAACATTTTAGAGACGTTCTACTCAATAGGCACACGATTGGTAAATGTTCCATTATTATTTCACGGGATGTGATTTCAATTGGAAAATGAATGTACAATTTTCCCATCTCATAAAAGTCAAGTTCATTAAACTCATAAACTGCAAAAATATTTCATCAGCATTCCGCTGTGAGTTGGTGGTTGCTATGTAACCACTCAGCGAATTTTCTAATCGTAAAGCCTTTAATAACCCAGAGCTCACGCGCGTTTTTTTTTCCAATATTTATTGTTCACTGCATACCAATTTTAATTTAGTAACGTTCCAATGCACGTGGAAATGAGGCAACAATTTCTGCCGTGTTCCAAGAATTCTCACTCGGCACTACTGAAAACAAACATCATTATCATCGACGCATTTTTCCGCCCATTAAAACAGGAAGCAAACTGGGAAGTCTCTCGAAGGTGCCAACATTGTTCACATTTTTAAATACGAAAATTTTACAATAAAACCTCAGCAATTTTCTTCACTTCACTAATCATTTGTTATAAGTATGCGTTAAGTAATGAAAACGGTAAAATGTAGAAAGGTTTTGTAAATTATTGTAATGTTTTTTATTTGAAGTACCGGCTGAGGACGTTCTAACGATGCTTAACTGAGAATATAAATGTAAATTATGTTATATTGGATAAATAGTTATTCTTTTCATGACCCGTGAACCGGAACACAGCGACAAAAAACCTCAGGAGACGTTGTTTATTTATCAAATGCAGAACTGTTTGATAACCGAAACATTAATAAGTTTAAATTTGTGAACATTTGACCTAACACACAACATTTAAATAATTGACCGTTCAACTGATCAGGTCACGATAGAACACTAGTTAAAACCAATTACGCTTTTACAGTTTATATTAGTTGAATAAATACGTGTTTATAATTTACCCCGTCCATTAAAACGAGTTGATCCTACCGATGCTCCTCCCGAACAATATTTAATTACGAACTATCCGAGCAGAGCAGCCTGGCCCGACGACCCGGCAGTCATGATACCTAGCACGTTTAGGAACATCTGTGTTTGGGGTGTTTAGATTTGTAAGTCTATTCTGTGTGAATAGGTCAGTATCTTGTAAACCAAAAAACATCAAAGCCCAATCAACTAAAAGAACTGAGCAATAATTTTTACTCCCCACCGGTGCCCGTTCTAACTTCCTTCGTGCCCTCGTGCCTGCCCGATCGTTAGCTTGGCCTCACACCACAAAACAGTAGAGGCTGCACTGACACAATGAACAGTAGGGAGTGCTCTGGGCTTCCTTGTAGTTATAATGTGTTAATAAACAACTTCCTTGACTCAATCCCATGGGATGAGTCACGGTTAATTGGGACGTATGCGGACTGTTCCCTTAACTGTCCCTTTGTAGACCTTTTCTATGACGGAGTGGGTACCACCCTCTCGTGCCCCCATATATTCCTCTTCATAGACGTCGTGTAGAATGTTTCATGTCGTCCAATAATATACTTTCCTCCTCTGCTCTGTACACAGTTGCTGGTGAGTGGGAAGTGCATTTAGTGATCAGGAGAGGAGCTCTTGAAGTCCTCTGGTGTGGAACCGGTGGGCTGTTAGGGTAGGTACATTTTAATCTACGCTGTTTGTTACCAAAATTGAACAAGCTTTCTGATTGTCTAGTGAAATGGGAAATAGACATGCTAATAGTATTCTTAATATCCATATTTATGTTCTAGGCAATGCATGGAACAAAGGAAACAAGAAATTTATTTGTCAGCAGTTGAATTTCATACAACTTGCTCATTGCATTCCTGGTCGTGTTGTATAACCGTTCCAATACAGGCCGAAGCGAGTTTGAAAATTTTGTCATATTCTTCTAACAGACAGACCAATTACTCAACAAAAAGAAGTTAGTTGGATTGTTGTATAATGAACTTAAGCATTCAGTTCGCATGTAAAAGTCATGTTTGCGAACAACAATTCTGAAGACTCTAAAGCCAGAAAAGTCCTTGTCGAAGCAACTCTCACTGGATTCTCTGCGAAGCTGGATTATATTTTTTGATTTAATATTCAAAAACTGGACAACGGCCAGTGATAAGATGGCACAGAGAAATGAACGCGGTGTTTGATATGTCAAGAAACAATTGAAACTCAGTGCATTATTCAAAAGTAGATCAATGTTGTACGAATTGCAGATGTTCATCATTGTGAATAAAATTGTACTCATTTTGTCGCTGTGGAGTGCTTCCATTGCAAGCTTCACAAGTCAAATGATAAATCTAGAAATTAGCAATAAAATAATAACAATTTCAGCGGTCAAATAAATATATTTTTTTCATTTGAATACAACACTTTGACGCATTTTGCATATTATAGAACATAAAGTTTTTACTTAAAGCTAAGTCATTCCTGCAATGCAATGGGACAGCGTAAAGTTTACTTTACGCCACGATTGATATAATACATTAATTAAACATTTGAGTATCCTTCAGCTACTGTCAGCAAGAAAGATTTATTGGTTACCTTTTGATTGCGCTCTGAAAGACTGAAATAGAAAAAACGAAATGGAGATATTCTAGCTGATAATATTCCTGCACGAGTTAACGCTTCCTCAGACATAGGGAGATGATTAAACACCGGGCGATACCCACACATATGGTAAGAAAATCTGTACAGCTTGGTAACATCTCTGGTCCTGATCATTTGCATTGAAAGCTTTACGGTGTTTTTGTTAATGAATGTCAATTCAAAAGAAGGAATGGAATTTATTTTTACATGTTTTCAAGCATGCTTTTCGATCCATTAATCCTTTGCATGCTTTTCCGATGCAACGCTGCAAAATATTCTTCGGCGGTGTAAACACAAGGGCTGGGCTAAGCTCAGCCCTTGTGTTTATAATTTGAATATTTTTAAAATTATTAACATAAAAAAAAAAAGTGCAAAACAGGTCTTAAATACTGCTAGTTGAAACCACAGAGTTTGTATGTGATGTACAGTAGTTTCAATTCGACTTGTTGTTGTTTCAATCTTATTCTAATTTTGGACTTCTTATGTCCAGCTGCAAAATTTACCTCAACTCCCACTTTTCAACCTAATAGAAACCGCCTTTAGAACCCTTCAATATTGTGGTCAGGGCTTCCAATCGGAAGGTGTGAGTAACAATTGTGAATTTGAGTAGATCCTTGAATAAATACAGCAATTATTGAAACTTATACTTTGTCCTGCAATGCACCAAAGTAAATTTCGCAAGTTTTCAAAACTGGGTCGCTTGTAAAATTCCCGTTAAAATAACAGTTAATGTTCGGGAGCATTTACGCCTAAGCTTGCGTCACGTTAACATCACCGTGTTTGTGTATCGCATATTTTCAAAATCAGTTTCGTATCAGTTCGATAGTGAAGTCAGAAGCATGAACAAGTTTTTAAATCATCCAGCGGGCACATTAGCAGAAGGATTTTTTCTCCAGAAGATGACTCCAATGTTTTGCAATTACTGTAACGAACATCGTTATGAGAAGAAACAACGTTCACGAGATAGCCTCTTCTTAGCAGCGAGCAATGAAGCACTTTATAAGGGCATCTCATTGGGTCGGCAACTATCTACTGCGATGAGAAGTAGTCTCATGGCGCTTTGGAGACCTGTTAACCCGTTGTAGTCTGCTGGATTATGTGTATTATACGAACTGTTATGGATACCAGTTGCCTGCCTAGTGGTCTGCTGAATTAGGCCCATTACACGAGCTGCTTTGGGTACCAGTTGCCTGCCTAGTGGTCTGCTGAATTAGGCGCATTACACAAGCTGCTTTGGGTACCAGTTGCCTGCCTAGTTGTCTGCTGAATTAGGCGTATTACACGAGCTTCTTTGGATACCTGTTGACCTCATCGTGGTCTGCTAGATTTGGTTTGCTTCCAACTTCGAAATGAGCATGAAACTTTCACCATCGTAACTGGTAAGATCATGCAATTTACATAAAGTCTGTCGGAATATTTCAATAACACTCTACTGTGAGTAGCTAGTGTTTGTGATTTAACCCATTTTTTCAGCAAATTATCTAATCATGGAGCCGATTATAGAATAAAGTTCATACGCGCGGTACTTCTGCAATTTGTTCAATGCATTTCAATTTGAGTTTATTGTCGTTCGGCAGCAATTCCTGCAGTATTCCAACAATTCTTGCCGTGTTCCAACAATTCCCACTCGGCGCTGATGAATACAAACATCATTTTCATTGTCGCATATTTTGATCCGATAACACAGGAAGCAAACTGAAAAATCCGTAAAAGGATTTAATATCGTTCACAGTTTTAAATACGATAATATGAATGCCAAACATTTTAAATTTACAACAAATTTGTCATCGTGTTTTTTGTAGTGATTGCTGTCAAATGAATCTAGGCTACAAAAAATTGTAGTCTTTTTATTAAGGCTCCGTCGAAGGACGTTACTAACGACGCTGAACTGAAAATGAAAATTACATGTATGATAGGCAGGATAAATAATTCACCTCTGCCATTACACGTGATCAGAACACTGTACAAAAACTGGCTGTCATTGTTTATTTATCAGAAGCAACATCATGTCGTGACCATGAATGAATTAATTTGAACATATTTATTCAAATTGGACCTACAACTCGGCGAAGTGGTAATTGACCGATCAACTCAACAGATCATGGTAATATATTACAACATATATGTGTATTTTTATGTCTTTGGAAACAAATTAGGTTTCTAGAATTTATATTAGCTGAATAGATACTTGTTTGTAGTTTACCAGTTCATTAAAGTGGGTTGTTCCTTCTTATGCAACAACCAAAACAATATTCAACTACGAGCAAGTCGAGGTGAGTGACTCGACCGACTCAACAAGGCCGTCCTGCTAGCAGTCACGAGAAGGAATTTATGGATTTAGTGTGTTTTCGATTGATATGTTTTTCATATCTGAACATGCCTCTATCTTGTAAACCAAAAAACCATTTGCGCCAAACAAACAAAAAAAGCCCAATGAGGTCGTCCTCACGCCGGTGCACATTCTAACTGCGATTGTTCCCATGGCCCCGGGCGACACGGCAGTGGTTCAGCGACGTGGTCGCCAAACGGCAGTGGCGGCAGCGACGTGGTCTGCTGAAGGAACAGCTTCATACGTTCACTGTTACTTTATTGTAATAATATGTTTATCAAAACACTTTCTGCCCTCAGTTCCCAGGAATTATTAATACTGTTGGTTAATTGGAACGTAATGCACCCTGTTCTCTTAAATGTCCCATTGTAGAGTTTTTCTCTGGGATGATGTGATTACCGACCACTCTAGTCCAAGCATTTCCTCCTCCTAGACGTAGTGTGAAATGCTCAATTTCGTCCTAGAATAAACTTTCCTTCTCCGTTCTGTGCGCAGTTGCTGGTGAGAAGAAATTGTAGTCAGTGAGCAGGAGATGTGACACCCTCATTGAGGAAGCTTCTTTTAATCTACGGATATTGCTGCCAAAATTTCACTATCTTCATGATTACCTGATGAAATGGGTATGGATATAACAAAAGTATTCGGTGTAGTTCTCCAAATCAACGTAAGCAATTTGGCGCACTGCTGTCAATATCTTCTTTGTCATAACTAATTGAATTTTCTCAACAATGCCCAGCAAATAGCAAACAATAAAACTAGCAAGCTGTGACGGAATTTAATTTTCGTCATTGCAATTTGTTTCTTGAATTCCTCGCCGTACTTTATTGCTGTTTCAATAGAGGTCGAAGAGAGTTTGAAATTCCTGTCATATTCTTTGAACATACAAACAGACATAAAGTTGAATTAAGGTCATTCATTCGAGAACAATTACTCAACTTGACTTATGGAGTTGATTGAATTGTTGTATAATAATCTCGGGTATTAAGATTACACGTGAGAGCTATGCTTTCTAATAACTGTTTCAAGGAATCTAATATTGGGAATTTCCTCGTTAAGGCATTTCTCCCTCAGTTCTCTACGAGTCAGGAGTATTGCTTGTGATTTGATATAATGGAACGACGCTGGCCAGAGTTAAGTTAGCTCAGGAACATGGACACGGTGTTCGATTTGTCAAAGAATAGTTGAAATTCAATTTTTTTACAAAAAATGGTCAAAATCATACGAATTGTAAATGTTCATCGGTGTGAGTAAAATCATGCTCATTTTGTTGATGAGGAGTGCAATCATTGCAAATTTCATGATCCGAATAATATTTCCCGGATTTATCACTAAAATAATAATTCCATCGATTTATTTAATTGATGATTTACGGCTTTCCATTGACTACAACGCTATGACACGTATTACATGTTTTGGAATATTAGGTTTTGGCTTTTAGTTGATTTCATTCCCCCAGTGCATTGAGATGGCGTAAAAATAAACTCCGGGTTTTACCAATTAAGTACCTGTATACAAGCTTGCTTAACGAAGTCTATAGGCCACAATAGAAATTATATATTTAGAGTATAACGCATAGAATCATAAAGTAATTCACGTATTAACTCTTTCACGGTCTAATTCAGGAAATGAAGTTGAAAAAGGGTGCTTCCTCTGAGCAGCCTTCAGTTACTATAATTTCTATTCAGGGTGGAAGTCTCATTGGATTACCTTTCTTGCGCTGTGAGAGACTGTAACTAAGGAAGACGTGTTGGTGTCCCATAGATTGCGCAGTAAAAGACTGCATTAGAAACAACAAAGTTAACACTTTTCATGATCATTATAGTTTCAAATCTGTCAATCACCAGCTTATTGTATTATTAGAGGGGAGGAGGAATATTATTATCCTGTAAAAGTGTCACATAGACATTTGTCTTTTGAGAGCCAGTCCTTGGGAGCCTTTCGGCACGGTAAAGGGTATGTACTTACGGATCAGCAAATATAAAGCAATTTGGTAAATTGCCAGACACGACTCAAAAAGGCGCTCAATGAACATAGGTTCCTGAGCAGATGTACGCCGATAAAAAAAAATACATTACAGCTTGTTAACATCGATGGGCCTGTTCATATGGACGACGGAGATTTATCGTCTTGTTTCAAATTAAATAGTAGACACAAACAGAGAAATTAATAATTCTCTCTCTACAAGTTTTTATTATTTGCATGCATTTCCGATGCAAAGCTGTAAAATATTCGTCAGCAGTGTAAACACAAGGGCTGGGATAAGCCTGCCAAGGTAAACATCATTACGAGGTAATTGGATAGAGGTCCGAACACAATAGCCATCAGATAACTTAGGAACCCATTACTGAATACATTGCATGATATGGGTTGGCAATACCACATACAGTAGCAAAGGACCCTTTACAAAAATACCGTGCACGATGAGAGACCGAATCACAGACAGTAGCTAAGAGCCCATTACTGAGAAACCGTGTACGATGAGAGTCGGCAACACGTACAGTAGAAAATGGCCCATTACTGAAATGCCGTGAATGATAAAAGGTGATGTCACAAACAGTAGCAAAGTACCCATTACTGAAATACCGTGCCCGATGAGAGACCACGCCAAATAGAGTAGCGAAGAGCCCATAACTGAGATACCGTGCACGCTGAAAGTCCCCAAATCACATAGAACGAGAGCAACTGAAAATTGTTTTTTACTCTCAGCTTATAATACACTTGAAAATTATTCTTTAGAGCCCTCATAAAGCGTATAATATCCGAATATATATTCAGGGTAGAGATTGGACGTGGCAGGACTTCCTTTGATCTTCCTCGAAGCCCTTGATGAGGAGAAAAAAAATTCTGCGGACATGGAGAGAGAAGGTTAGGTAACTAACGGGATGAAGAGGAGTAAAGCGCACTACATTGGCTCCAGTGTATTAAGTTATACATAAACACTGTCACTGATAGAAACAATGACACGAACATTTTTCGCAAGCCAATCAAGGAAGCTACAGCATACTAGCAATAGGTGTTCTACTTAGCTTTAATAATATCACTTTTTTTATGTCAATCGAATATAATATTAATGGACTTGATGCACCAATGCCAAATAGTGCTCTTTTGGTCGCCATCCTGCAATGCAGGTACATGTCACAATAATCACTATTTCTTTGCTGCCATCCGCTATGATCTGGTTTAGATCACTTTGGTCCTATCCTCATTTGCAGGTCGACTCTGGGCTGTTCATGCTCCCTTTGGTTCTCATCCGCTGCTGCAGGTCCTCTTTCATCTAGTCCTGTTTGCTATTTTATACATCCTTTTCTGCACATCTTCGTTTGTCTGGTCCTGCTCCCTTTTGTCCACTTCAAGTGCGCAGGTACTCTCTTATCTGGTCCTGCTTCCTATGTACCCCATCCTGTTGTGCAGTTTATCTCTGGTCCAGTCCTGCTCCGTTTGGATTCCATCCTGTGCTCCAGGTCCTCTCTGATCTGATCCTGGTATCTCCATACCAGTTACACGCCCAATAACCTGTCTTGCTCAGCCTATCGCGGTGGCTCAGTGCCAGTGCGGACAGCAACAAATCTCCTCTGATCTCATGTATAAGCGCTAGCCCAATAGGGGCTTATTGGGGAATGAGCGCAAAACAACGTAGCCGGAATCGTCACATATTCTACAGAAATCTCATCTTTCAACCATACCGTTGGATGGCTAGGAGAAGCAAAGGAGTCATCGACAAACTGCCGCCATTTGCAGTGACACTGCCTTCGGGCCGCTCCATTTGGAACTGTTTTGGCCAAATGAAGGCAAACAAATGCAAACGATCCTCCGCAAGAAACACTTCCCTCACTGAAGGGTGAGCTCGTTGGTATGGAAACTAGCCATTCCTGGACAACGAGAAGGGCAAAACACCACCAGATACTGTGGGCGTTCACTTTTGACTTCGAGATGGTCAGCAAGCAGCTTTATTCTGAATTACCTAATTCTAATAACTCAAAACCCTATAATAATTATAATAATACAACTACAAATACGTTGGAAACAAAGCCTTTCTTAACCTTTAAAGATACACCAAAGTTTTTTGGAAGTGTTTTTTTTTTAATTTAGTAACAACAAATGCAGAGTCAGATATAAAACTTCAGTACAGACCATTCAATAGTTTAGGTGCCTAACTCGAATAATCCAAAATCCTATAACAAATATAACTAGGAAAGTGTGCGACAGAAATAAAACTACTACAATTGCTTTGGAAACAAATTTTTACTAACAACCAAAGATGCATAAGAATGTAATTGAAATTATTTCCTTGCAAAGTTTTAAGCAACAAATGAAGAATCACAAACAAAACTGAAGTACCAACCCCTCAATACAGTAGGAAATCAACATACAGCCATAAATAATACAGAACTGAAAAAGCAAGTAGCATACTAGCAAAATCCTAAATAGATATAAGAGATTTTTATAGGAAACAAAGCACTACGAAACAACCAACGATGCATTATGATTATGACTAAAAACCAGTAAACAAAAGCTGTAACTGATTTTTTTTGTCAATAAAACTCACTTATCTACTAAATCGAACTCGAACACCCATTAAAAAAATAATCGGAAAAAATCTTAGTTTCCAAACCAAAACTCAGTTCCCATCCCTTATAACGGCATTCACCGTGGAATAAAAACAAAGCAATTTATCGAATATGTGTCCAATAAAAGAAACTAACTGGTTGGCTTCAGCGCTATTTACGTTGTGGGGAAACTGCTTTGGACCAAGAAACATTGATTGTTCCGCGGGTCACGTAAGTTTTTGGGCTGCAGCAATCAGTATAACAAAATTATTAGTACCGAAATCTGTGATGGTCGATAACAAAGAAAAACCAGCTGCAAACCGCATAAAACAACTAGGCGATTTGTTGAAAAAAATGAAAAATGATCACAACTTTAAACATGATCATCGGGAAAAAATCATGAAATCATTTTTTTTTTAAACCAAAACCATCAAATAACATCACAAACTAGTATGGAACAATACGGTAAGATCCATCGTGAAACAGCTTACGAGACAACATTTCCATATACCTGAGGAGTTATAAGTCGAAAGTATCAAGAACATACTCATACAGCGATCGGACACGACGGGTAGTCTGAATAGGAACACTCTATGCGGTACCGAAGCACTTTCACATTATTAGTAATAGTATAAATAATATAGAGCTCAGTAACGATTCAACATGAGTGGAGAGCGTGCAGCCTACAAATTTGCCATGTGACATAAACAAGTTAGTCAAATTTTTCAATTTATCTTATGAAAAAATGTGTACACGTTTAAATAAATTTCACTCACATGACAGGTAATTTATTCGTTGAATTCAAAATGAATGCCAGACTTACTTTCAAATGGCAATATTGCAGGGGGCGTTATAAAACCAACCACTCTGTCGACAGTATGTTTTCACTGACACTGCCTGGACTCTGAGTTAAAATTATTCCGTTTATTTTCAACATAATTATTAAGGCCGTAGTGAAGGGTAGTAGTTGAAAGTTAATCAGATCCGTCCCGAGAGGTTAAAGAAACCTCAGCATAACCGATCCCGCCCAGTAGGAACCTCATTCAAGGTCAGCAGAAAAACTTGGTTTAGAACCAATTCACCATAAGTTTATGCTGAAGTTGAAATTATACATTTATTCCAAGTAAATATTTTAAGTTTTCAATAATGAATCTTCCAATTATCGAAAATATAATCTACAATACGTTTGAAATAATGTAGATACTGCACATTAAATCCTCAGAATTTGTATGTGATATAGAGTATTTTAAATTGAACTCGTTGTGAGTTCAATCGTTCTCTGCTGTTAGTCTTTTTATCTTCAGGCACAAAATTTAGCTTAGTTTCCCGTTTGCTATCATATTGCATCCCCCCTTAGGACAGTTCAAAATTGTTGTCAGAGGTTTTCAATCGAGAGGACTGAATAGAGATTGTCAAAATAAAAGATCCTCATATAAATAAATAAAATTTGAGAGTTTTTTACTCTGTCCTGCACTGCATCAAATGAAAGTGTACAGTTTTCAAATAACTGGATTCCGTTGATTTAATAATTAATGTGCGTGAGCAAATACCCCTAGACTTAGGCTCACCTATACAGCACCGTTTTTTTATATATATTTCATAACTTTCAAATCAATGTCTTTTAAATATCGGCCCATTTCAATGCGTTAACTAAGTCAGATGCATGAACAGAGTTTTCAAATCATCCAGTTGGGCGCATTGATCAAGAAGATATTTTACCAGAGGAAACTCTACTGTTTTGCAATTCCTTTTAATCGCGTGCCAACTCGCCGTAATGAACATGGTTATACGATGAAACACCTTAAACGAGATTGCCCCTTGTATGCAGAGAGTATAGGGTAATGAAGCCCTTTATAGGCGCATCTCATCAGGTGGGCGCCTAGCAACTGTGATGGGAAGTAATATTAGAGCGCTTGGAGGTCTGATGACTGCGTAGAAGCCTACTGGATTAGGTGTATTGAACGAACTGCTTTGAAGACCTGTTGCCCACTTTGTGGTCTGCTGGAATAGGCGTACTAAACGAACTGTTTCGGAGACCTGTTGACCTCTTACTGGTTTGATGGATTAGGTGTATAAACGAATTGCTTTGGATACCTGTTGACCTCTTACTGGTTTGATGATGAACGGGGCAAACCATAGCGGGACAGCAGGGCAAATTCACGCACGCCAATCATGAATTAACGTGTCAGTGTAGTAAACTTGTAAAGACATTCCGCGTTACCAGATTAGTTTTGTTAGGCTGCTCGACCTCCGAAAATTTTCCCTTGTTGATTTTTTCCCTATTTTACCCCAAATTCAAGGCTAAACGGTTATGATCAAATGAAAGCAGTTTTGTTTCAGGACGCGTTTACACCTGAGCCATGGAACGAAATAGAATCATTTTCGCCAAACAAACGACGTACCGTCTTTCGATACAAGTTATTTGATCATTGCCACCAATGCCACTCTCTCGTTCCGAGTTGCATTTGTGGCAATGATCAAATGACTCGTTTATGTACACAATTTTTGGACAGGAATCTGCGTTAAATAGTTACTTTTTCAATTACTTGGCCACGAACTAAAATGTGCCGTTGGTTGTCGGCAATCTTTTTTAAATCATGACCGTGTGATTGATTGAATACGCATCCGAACATCATTTAATTTTCCCGGTAATTTGTACACCCTTGCATACAAGAATGGAACTGGACGAGTGAAGTAGTCATTCAAGGCAATAAAAATAAATGTAAAATAACTAAGAAACGCTGATATGATGGAGAAGTAGTTGCCTAACATAT